>JAXGGA010002881.1:0-112846 GCA_038373865.1 Uloborus plumipes
GTAATCTTCCAAACTACTGGACCGATTTTAACCATTTTTGCACCGTTAGATAGCTACAGTAACAGAGAGCAGGATAAGCTATAATTTATTTCTAAAAAGCTTAGTTTAAAAAAGTTATTATGGAAAATAGTAAATTTCATTTAATTTCCCCATTAAATAATTAAATTTTCAGTGCATTGTTGCAAAAATTTGGTTGCCATGCAATAACAATATTAATAGTAATCATGGTGAAAATTTTGAACCTAGGCTTCGCTGGAGTAAGTATGAAATTTATTGCTTTCTTAGGATTTTTATATTCATTTATGCCAATAATCGCTAACGTGGTAAATAAAAAGGGAATTGATTTCGGCAACACATAGAAAATGGAAAGTGTTTATTGTGAAAAAAATTTCTGAATCACAACAGTTGTTTTTACCAATTTGGCTTTAACATATTGGCAAAAAAGCATATTTTTTGCTATTCTAGAAGCTGCATAAGTTTAATACAGCCTGGATTCGTGTGCTCTAAGGTTAGGATGAAAACTGAAATCTAAATTTCCAATTTCGGAAAATTTGATACGAATTTTGACTATTTAATTTTTTTTACCATTTTTCTTGATGCCGAGAAAACGCTCCGCACTAGATTCTACTACACCAGATGGGAAACGCAAGCGCTTGGAGCGGGCTAATGAGATACCAGAAGCCAGGGATCAACGGCTACAGCAAAATCGTGGCCGAAGCAGGGATCATCGGCGACGAGAGACTCGCAGACGGCACCCGCAGCACTTTTTAGCTCAAAACATTGAATGGTTTAGAGGGGCCTTCACTTACAGCTCTACCAACGACTACAATTCCAACAACAAGGTCACTATTGGCAAAATGGATAATGTGTGTACATTTTGTGGTGCCATGAAATGGCCAGGTGAGACCCCAGGTATGTGCTGCACTAATGGCAAGGTCAGGTTGCAAGCACTACAACCTCCACCGGAGGTCCTAACGAAACTTCTTACTGAGGACACAAAAAATGCTAAGCACACAAAAAATGCTAAACCACCCTACACCCACAGAAACCCGGGCAAGGCCGGGTACCCGGCTAGTTTTAAATAAAGTGTAATCATTCCTCCCCGGCAAGAAATCTTTACTAATATATAAAGCTGTAGAGTTTGTTTGTTTGTTTGTTTGTTTGAACGCGCTAATCTCAGGAACTACTGGTTCGATTTGAAAAATTCTTTTTGTGTTGAATAGTCCATTTATCCAGAAAGATTTTAGGCTATAGTTTGAAAAGATTCGATAAGCGATTCGTTTTTTATTCGAATTCAAGGCAGTTTTCTCATAAATCGCCGAATACTGGGGTTAAAAATTACTTGCACATATTAATGTTATATATCGTTGGAAGCAGAAAAGTTTTGTCCGTCCTATGCAGTATGTTAAGATTCTCTAACTTAAACACAGCACGAGTTATTCAATTTTAAACTTGCCTTTTGCAAGGCTTCACCCGATTTCTTGCAATACTTGGTTCATTAAAACCATCAATAAAAAATAAACTAATTATTCCACAGTTTTGATTTTTACGCCATTGGATAGAGCGATATTTTAAACCCCAGAATTGATTCGACTTACAGTCGAAGAATCAAGCTTTTATCTCCACTAGAAAAAAAGTTACAAGCATTTGAACTTTGAGTTCGAAAACCTCTTTCCTGATCAAACTATTAAAGATTTATTGCGTTGCTATGGCGACATCTTTTAAATTCATTGTTGGTGTCCTTTTCTTCATTTCGTTTCTTAAAAGCATTTCATTTTACGGCGTTTCAACAAGGCAAATAATGCGATCGTCCGTGTTTCACTTGAATTCCTGCATACTTAATGGCTTATATTTTTTTTCTGGTACCATTTTGAAAATGTGTTTCAAATTAAATTGTAATTCATGATTTTAGCAGGGATTTTTTTTTGGCTGCGATCTGAATATTAAAACAACTTTTTTGTTTGGAATTTTGTAATTAATGTTACAGGAAGAGAGCGGATTGGAAATATTTGTTTTTGGTAGGGAATTGTATTTGTTTATTAGGGAGAGTGTTAAATATGTGCTACTTGACATTGTTTTTATTCCTGAGGAAGCATGTGCAAATAATGCGATTGACTTTTTTTATGCGGGAAAGTTTTTTAGCGAGCCGCTTTAGCTGGGAGTAGTTTTTTGAAACCGGTTTCGCTAAAACTTTCCTCCCTCCTTTAAATGCGAGCCGCCTTGGCGGCGAGTAATTTGTTTTAAGTTTCCTTACTACTTTAAAGGCGAGTCGCCTTGGCGGCGAGTAGTTTGCTGAAACTTTCCTTTCTACTTTAAAGGCGAGCTGCCTTGGTGGTTATATATCATTACTGAAACTTTCCTCGCTACTTTAAAGGCGAGCTGCCTTGGCGGTTATATATCATTATATACCGCCTTGACGGCGAGTAGTTTATTTAAATTTTCATCACTACTTTAAAGCCCGTGCAACGCCGGGCCCCACAGCTAGTTTAAAATAAAATATAAGTATTCCTCCCAGCAAGAAATTTAAAATAAAGTACAATCATTTTCGGTTTTATTTTTTTCACAAATAATTTCCAAGCTTTCAGCTGAACAAAAGAAAAAAAAATCGAAAAGAGGTAGAAGTCGAAGCCGGCCGAGCTAGAAGGGCACGTAATTTTCAATCTCTTTACTAGGGGTGAAATTAAAGAATAGAGTGCCTCTCAGTAGCGGGTTTAGGGTAGGAAGTCGAGGCCCGTGTATCCGCCAAGCACGAATTCAAAGAAGGCTCATGACCCCCCTTAAAGAGTCTAAAGAGATCTTAAAATTTCGCTTTTACAACGTGTAATTTACACTGAAGTGACAAAAGTCATGGGATACCTCTTAATATCGTGTCGGCCCTCCTTTTGCCCGGCGAAGTGCAACAACTCGACGTGGCATGGACTCAACAAGTCGTTGGAAGTCTTCTGCAGGAATATTGAGCCATGCTGTCTCGATAGACGTCCATAATTGTGAAAGCGTTGATGGGGCAGGATTTTGGGCACGAACAGACCTCTCGATGGTGTCCCATAAATGCTCAATGGGATTCATGTCGGGCGATCTAGGTGGCCAAATCATTCGTTGGAATTGTCCAGAATTTTCTTCAAACCAATTGCGAACAGTTGTGGCCCGGTGACATGGCGCATTGTCATCCATAAAAATCCCATCGTTGTTTGGGTACATGAAGTCCATGAATGGCTGCAAGTGATCTCCAAGTAGCTGCACATAAGCATTTCCAGTCAATGTTCGGTCCAGTCGCACTAGAGGACCAAGTCCATGCCATGAAAAAACAGCCCACACCATTACGGAGCCACCACCAGCTTGAACAGTGCCTTGCTGACAGTTTGGGTCCATGGCTTCGTGGGGTCTGCGCCACACTCGAACCCTACCATCGGCTCTTACCAGCTGAAATCGTGACTCATCGGACCAGGCCACGGTTTTCCATTCATCTAGGGACCAACCGATATGCTCACGTGCCCACGAGAGTCGCTGCAAGCGATGTCGTTCTGTCAGTAAAGGCACTCGAGTCGGTCTTCTGCTGGAATAGCCCAAGAAATCCAAATTTCTCCGCACAGTTCTAGCAGACACGTCCATTGTACGTCCCACATTGATTTCTACGGTGATTTGACGCAGTGTTGCTTGTCTGTTAGAATTTACGACTCTTTGCAGACGTCGCCGGTCTCGATCTTTAAGTGCAGGCGGTCGACCACTGCGCTGTCCATGGTGGGATGTTATGCCTGAAATTTCATACTCTCGGCACACTCTTGACACAGTGGATCTGGGAATGTTGAATTCTCTAACGATTTCCGAAATGGCATGACCCATGCGTCTAGCTCCAACTAACATTCCGCGTTCAAAGTCTGTTAATTCACGTCGTGCGGTCATCATCACGTTAAAACCTCTTCACATGAATAACTTGAACAGAAATGAAAGCTCTGTAAAAGCACTGCGCATTTATACCTGTTCTATGCGATGCTACTGCCATCTGAAAATTTGCATATTGCTATCCCATGACTTTTGTCACTTCAGTGTAATTGCAGTTTCAAGACTTCAATATCCAAAAATTTTCGGAAGAGAGTTCTTTTCCCGCATCTTCAATACCTTGATCAAACATTGCCTCAAATGGCATTTTAGAGATTTAAAATTCAAACAGTTAAATGTAGTTGATATCCCCCCTTACTTTTCTATAGTCTTTAGCTCTAAAATGTGTTTTTAGAAAAGAGAGAGCTTCCGAATTACAGTCTGTACGCCCAAAAATTTCCGGAAGAGTCCCTAAATCCTTTTATTATCCGAAATGCTGTCAAACAAAGCCTAAAAGCAGTTGTTCCTATCAAGAATCATGGCGTAAGCGGCGCTATTGAATTATTTTTAAGGGGCGTTTTTAAAAGTTTTTGTTTTCTTCTTCTTTCACGTGTGGCTCTCGTTTTTAGAGGGATCTTCGTGGAATTCTTGGATGATAAGTTTTTGCTCTTGGGGGTAATGGGCACCTCTGCTAAAAGTAAAATTTTGAACCTTCAGTTGCAAAAAACAGAGCTTAAAATTGCATTCTTGAAGCTTCAATGCCGCAAAATTTCGGGCACAGCTCCCGAATCCTGCCTCTTCTCTTGACGGTATTAAAGATAACCTAAATAAAAATGTTTTTAAAACATATTAATTTCGAAACATTTCGAGAGAGAGTCCTTGCTAACGTTACTACCAAAGATGGTCTAAAGTAAAGATAGCTTAAGGTTTCAATTTTGAAAATTTTCGGAGGGAGATCCCTAACCACTTTTTGTGTCTTAACATCTTCAAAGAGAACTCGAAATTGCGCATCTATATATCGAAAATCTTTCAGGGGAGGGTCTTTGAACTTTTACTTCCCAAAGATAACTTAAATGAGACTTCAGTTCAAAAAAAAAAAAACCTCATTTTCTTTTACTCTATCATGAAGAAATATATCCTGAGTTGTGCTTCAGTGTCAAAATATTTCAGGAGAGATGTCCCGAGTCTTCTCAATTCCTTTAACGTCACTAAAGATAGCCTGAAATTGCGTGTTTAGAATTTAAGTTTCAGTAAGTTTCCCAGAGGAGTCTTGATCCTCCAACGTCATCAAAGGTAGCATAAATAATTTCAATTTTGAAAAAAGTTTTGGAGGGAAGTATTATAAAAAAATTTCCAGCTTTCTACCAATTACTTCCGGATTCGATGAAAGTGAGTCTCAGCTTGTTACTATCACTTTTGAACTACTTTTGAAGTTCTTTAAAGTTATTTTTGATGTATTTATTTTTATTGCAATAAATTCACTCTATTATTTTACTAGTATTCTTTAAAGAATTATATTTGTATTTTGAGCTTTGTAATAGTTTATGTTCCTTAAATTTATTTTAGACAAGAGTCATGTTAATAAATTCCTATTTTCGTACCTTTTTTCGAGCAAATGTTGCTACAATAATATCAGCATCATATTAAAAATAACAGCATTTTTATCCATTAAAAAAAAAAGGAAATAATAAAAGCAAATAAGTCATTACATTCAAATAATTATATATTCTTCAGTGGGGGGGGGGGGGCGTATTATAGAAAAATCGTATTCACTGCAGTTGGGTATTCATTGGTACATGGTTAGTTTCTTTCACTTCAGGTCAAACCCCCAGGCCCCGGCCAGCTCTCCCCCCCCCCGGGCCCCGGTATTCTGCACCCCCAGAATGAACTACCTAAGTCCGCCTATGCTCTGGATAAGGGCTTAGCTCGTTACTATCGAAACTCTGATGGTAACGACTGGCTGCAGAATGTATGAGATAATAAAGACCGTTGACATACAATAGTCGTATGTAGTTAAAGAAAACGACTAGTAAAGCATGCCAAACCAGAAACAATGTATTCAATCCACCGTTACCATCGAAACTCCGAGTTTCGATAGAGACGAATCAACGCCTCCTTAATACTAAGGTAATACTTAGTATTAAGAAGGCGTTTATTGAATGCTATATAGCAAAACTAAGGATCGAAAATGGCAACAGTTTGAAATTGAATCAATAGAAACTGGAATCACGAGCTAAAAATTTTATAAACATGAAATTTATTGCTATTTGACATCTAAAAAAGCTCATATTTTTTTGAAAGTCTTATAAACTATACACTGAACAAAATTTTACCACAAAAAATTATCTGAATCAATAAAACATGCCAAGCCAAAGAATGTTTACCACTTCTTCGGCTGGAATGGGACAAAGACAAGAGACAACTTCGTCTGACAGCAGCACAGTTAAAGAATTTAATAGAGGAATTCAAAATGTGGCAGCTAATGTTAACCCTGGGCTTACGCTAACCAGGAAAGCAAAAGATGTAGTTGGTGATCATGTAGAGCAGCTTGCAACCGTACTTGCAAGAAAGGCCAAGGAAAATGCAGGCGATAAAGACGAGCTAGAACCTGCAGATCTTCAATGTGTTTTGTCCGAAGTCTTAGAAGACGATCTATTATCACATGCGTTAAGCCAAGGAAATAGATTCTTAAACCTATACTCCAGCGGTATTTTGCCCTTTAAACCTAAAAAACCTAGAATCCAGAGAGAGAGTTCGACGGGAAAGTCAAGAGCTTCAGAAAGGGAAAGAAAACCAAGGAGTTCAAAGGGTCTTAAGCGATCAAGAGTTTCCCCCAGAAAAGAAAAAGGAGTGTTAGGTCTTCTAAACCCATGAAGATACCCAAGCGAGAACCAGCCAAACCGTCCAGCATGTTTAATAAGGGACTAAGAGAAATGATTTCAGCACATCAAAGTCGGATGCCAGGAGGACTGACTGTAGGACGGAATTCCCAATCGAAGCTTGGCGAAATACTATACAACCTAAGCGAGTTTCTAGTCAACAATGCTGCAACAGACTCGAAAAATAAGGACTTGACTGAACTCGGTGGAAGAGAAATGGTCGACATCATGAGAGATTTGCTTCCTGAAGACATTGCAGAACTTGCTGTGGCTCACGGGGGGAAGCAGTTGACTGCATTCAGTAGTGGTATGCTGGTCTACAAGCCCAAAAAGCCCAAAGCCGAAGCATCACTGAAAAGAGCAAAAAAATCGCCAAGGGCTTCAAAGCGGGGTAGAACTTCAAAGCGGGCACGGCCAGCTTCTAAAAGAAAAGCGAGAGAGCCACGCAAGCCATCGAGCATGTTCACAAGACCTGTCAAAAACATGCTGGGTGAATTTCAGGACAAAATGCCGGAGAGGCTCACTGTGGGCAGGGGCTCGCAATCGAGGCTAGACGAATTATTATACAATCTCAGCAACTGCCTGGCTAACAGCATGGCGGAAAATTCTCGGAATCATGACTTGACTGAAGTCGGCAGCAAAGAAGTCGAGGATTGCATTCAAGATTTGCTCCCCAGGGATCTTGCCGAGCTTTCACGATCCCACGGAGCAAAGCGGCTGGCCGAATTCAGCAGTGGCTTCCTGGACTACCAACCCAAAGAGAAAAAACGTGTGAAAGAGAAAGAAATCATCACTCCTGCCCACTTTACGAGCGGAATCAAAGATCTTTTGAAGAGATTCTCCGAGTCGAAAGTTTCTCTAACTAGAGATGCTTCAGCTAAAATAAATAACTACTTGCTCAATATGTGCAAGACTTTAGTGGACAACTTGAGTGTCGATGACGGGGGAAAAGTGACTGCTCAAACTGTTCAGAATGCTTCAGAGCAGTTGCTTCCGAGAGAGTTACTCCAGTGTGCTCAGAGCCATTGCAGCGCAGCTTTGAGTACATTTGCGATGACTCAAACGCCAGCTGAAGTGCGGGACAATAACCAACACAAAATCCAAGTTCTATAATCCACGTTATATGAGGAGTTTTAAGCATAATTTATTTAGACTAGGTTAATTTTAGCATAATTTTTAATGAAAATTCATTACATTGATGATGTGTTTCAATATTAAATTCAATCAAAAAGCTAATTTGAAATGATCAAAAAAAAAAAAAAAAAACAATAATTCCGTCACACACACACACACACACACAAAGTCCAGTAGTTTGAATTGCATCATTTGTTTTGAGGGAATTTTCATGACGCTGAACATTTGTTGCATTTTTCAATTATTTTTCGCCAAAAGAGTCAAAAGAAAGCGCTTTATCGGATTGTCAAACGTTGCCAAAATTAATATGGTAGGTTCCTCGTTTCTTGCTCTGGCTATCAAAAAAATATTTGTCTTCAGGTTTTATCTAACAGGTTCAACTTGTGCAGAGGACATTGGGAAAAATCCTTTTTATGAAAACAATTTTCTCGCAAGTTAATCCATTATTTTTTTTTTTAAATTAAACTGGGTGTAGGTGAGATATTCAAAACGTCATTTCTGCGCTAGTATTGTAGGACACACTGTGTATTACACTGGCGGAAAAAAAATTCCAACACCAAGAAAGACTTGCGCTAGATAAACGAAATTTGGTAGACGTGTTTATGCAACTGAAAGATGACATCGATTGAAATTTCGCGCTCCGCGCATAAGTGTGGGGTGGCGCAGTTGGCGTCACTCAGAACATGCAAATAAGGCTTGTTTTAAAAGCGTGTTGCAAAGCTCGTGAGTATTATTTTTCCGTGAAATTTGACGCATTGCATTCATGTTAGCCAGGAATGCCTTTTAAGAAGACGAAGAAGCCATTATCAACAGCTCACATAGTTTGATCGAGGTCGTACAATTTGGCTACGAGAAGGTGGATTTTCATTTCGCGATATTGCAGAAAGACTTGGTGGGAATGTTTCCACTGTGCATGATTATGGACCTTATTCATGTGACGTCATTGCGGGTATTGACCGAGCCTAGCAGACGAAATTTAAGATTTGGAACCAATCAAGATTGTGGAAACTGGATGTAATACCCGCAAACGAAGACCGTTGCCATTCCGTGAATAAGGTCCATTGGAAGCTATGGTCAAGAGGGATGGTACTACCTCAAGAAGATCGAGTTCCGAGCTGCCATGTGGCACGACTGAGAAGGAAGATTGCCAAATCCTGCGTACGGCTGTGGCGTATTGTACTGCATCTGCGGATGACATTAGAGCTGCAGTTGGTATCGTCGTGACCCAAAGAATGGTACGAATTCACTTACTTTAAGGACAGCTCTGAGCTAGGTAGCCGGCAGCCGGTATTCTATTGACTGCAAACCGTTGCCGTTTGCGACGGCAGTGGTGTCAAGACAGAGCTCACTGAAGGTCGGAGTGGAGATCTGTTGTAATTTCTGATCAAAGCAGATTCTGCCTTCGTGACAGAGATGGTTGTATGTTGGTCAGAAGGCCAGGGGACCGCCTGCATCCAAGCAGTCTGCGACCTGGACACACGGGACCTACACCTGGAGTCATAGTCTCGGGAGCAATTTCCTAAGACAGCAGAAGCACTCTTGTGGTCATCCCAAACAAACTGACTGCGAATTTGTCGTCAGTCTGGAAATTCAACCTATAGTACAGCCCTTCATGAGTAACATTCAAGGGAGAGTTTTTCAACAGGATAACGCTCGCCCTCACACCGCTGCTGTAACACAATGTGCTCTACAGAGTGTTGACATGTTACCATGACCTACAAGATCACCAGATGTGTCTCCAATTGATCCTGTATGGGGTATCTTAGAATGGCAACTCCAGCATCAAACACAGTCAGCAATGACTGTCCTAATATCGACACAAGTGCAACAAGCACGGCACTCTATACCACTAAGTGACATTCGGCACCTGTATGACACAATGCATGCAAGCTTGCAGCTTGCCTTCAAAATTCCGGAGGTTACACCGGCTATTAAAGTAACATACTTTCACATTTGCACAGCATTTTCTTGATCTTAAATTAGCCAGTGATCTTGTATACATTTAATCAATTAAACATGTGAACTAGACTATTGCATTACCCAAATTTCATTAATCTACAGTAATTTTTCCTTGGTGTTGGGATTTTTTTTTCTGCCAGTGTATTACAAAATTATAGCACAATCATGATAAATCACTGCTTAAAAGAAAACCTCTATTCTGAAAGCTTTTGCCTCGCTATTCTGATCTGATTCAACCTCACCAAACTAGAAGCTTCTACGGCATATAGTTTTTGAGTTATGCGACATACATACGTCACGAGAAAACTCCGTCGTAATTAACCCGGGGGTGGTTGAAAAATATTTTTTGGTTGGTTATATGTTGGTAGGTACATATGCACGTGCTGACAGGTCGAAAAAACTATTCAGCATTCATTCGGGGGTGAGCGAAATCAAAATTTTGTCAACCAAATTTGAGTGAATTTTTTTTCGCGATCACAATACTTCCTTAACGACGTAATAGGAATGATAAAAGAAATTAACAAAACTTGATATTTAAAAGAAATTATTTTTTTTTCTATGAAAATGAGCAGTGTTAAAAATAGAAGCAAACACTGAAGAACTACTATAATTGCTAAAGAAAACTATAACTAAGGGCGGATACCAACTCCCTCAAGGACTTTTCTCCGGCAGTTTTTAGATTTTGGTGTTCAAAAAAGGCAATTTTAGTTGATCTTTGATGATATCAAGGAAAAGGTGCGGGGATTCGGGGCTCTGATCTGGAAATTTTTCGAATTGGAAGACCGAAAGATTTGTAATCAACATGTGTTAAGAAGGATGCAGGGCGAAAAAACTGGGTAAGTAAGGAAAAAAATCGATCGCCCCTCCCTGGAACATTTCTAGATCCGCCCTTGACTATAACAAATCACTTCACTTTATTTACGATTTTTTTCTCATTCAACCATAGGCGGCTTTTGTACCAAAAAGGGGGCGGGGGCTCAAAAGAAATGCGGGGGGGGGGGGGGAGTAGAAGGCAGAACTGAAGTTTTTTTTTTTTTTTTAATTTGGCTATGATATTGTATTTAACATTATTCCTAAAATGACAGCTAAAGATGCAGAATCCGGCCTCAAAAATCAACCCGACTGGCTAGCAGATTTCTTCCCTATGATTCTCAGCTCTATTCTTATGAAATAATGTGAAAAACGTTGGAATTTTCAACTTGTTTTTGAAAATGCCTTTATTTCGGTGAAATAAATCAGCAAAAAATAATTTTTCACTCGATCATTACTTTTTAACCATAAAAAGTGAGGGGCAAGGCCCCTTTACCTTGGAAGTGAGGGGGCAGTCACCCCCTTGCCCCTCTGTACGAGCCGCCTATGCATTCAACAAAGAGCTGTAATTATTCTTTTTAATACGATCCCATAACACAAATTACATTGAAAACACTAACTTATTTGAATTTTTCCTAGATTTCAATCATTATTTATTACTTTTCAACTTCACCTTACGCCTCACTCTGTCTCGAATTATTTTAGAAATGTGTAATCTGTTAACAGGAGAAAAACTTTCCACCCTGTCCATAGCGTTTGATGGAAATGTTAAGACTAATCTAAATGATGCCTTAAATTTGTATGATGAGGGTGCTACATCCCAATATAACATTGAAACAAAATGCAAGTCGTAACAACAACAATTTTATTCACTTTTCAAAGAAATAAATATTGTGCAATGTAAACTTGATTTTTCTTGAGTTTCACAAGAAATCCAGTTCAAAATCTTCAATTCATTTTCCATTGCACTCACTCATAAGCAGTATTGAAATCATATAAAAATTCGAATTGCGGTTCACCATTATACATATTTTGAAAGACATATTCAAATTCTCCACTTTCATCTGAGGGAAAAAGGAATTCAACATTTTAAAGCTGCATAAAATTTGTAAAACAAAACTGAAAAAACCTTAAGAACTGTTAAAAACGTTCACTTTGGGCGAAAATGAGTAAGAATCGAAAAACAACGTCTAAAAGCACAAATGGGTCGAATAAAAATTGGCAAACATGTTTCAAAGGCATAAAGCCTCCTTCTTCAGTGCCAAGCAAGAAATGGAAAAAACTAAAGTATCGGGAGAGTTTAAGTAGGAAAGGAGCAAAAGCTAGGCCAATCAGGTGTCAGCGTGTGCCGAGCTCAGATTTGGCGTTGCGCTCTCAGAAAATTTAAAAGCATGAAGTAAAATTGGCGAGATGTTTGGAACTGCAAAGGATTCATTACAAATATTACTTAAATTTTTGTGAACATGAAAGGCTTCTAAGAAATCTAACTCACCAACAGTTGAAGGTCTGCAAATAATTTTAGCTTTGGAGAAAACAAATCTATGGCCTGTGTCCCAACAGTGTTTTGCTTTATGCCTTTGAAACATGTTTGCCAATTTTAATTCGACCCATTTGTGCGTTTAGACGTTGTTTTTCGATTTTTACTTAAGAACTGTTATTCATTAGAGTGGGGCGAAAAATAAAAAGTTTTTCAGATCAACTTCTAATAGTTGCCAAAAGTTGTCTTTGGTGATAGTTAGCTTTTGTGCAAAATTTGAGAAAAATCGGTTAATATCTTCAGGGGGCGCTGCGATCGCAAAGTTTTACCATAGCTTTGTTATGGATTTTATAGTTAAAATATCAAAAAGAATGCCTTTAGCTAGTCTCTTTGCGTTTTTTTTTACTCAAAAGATGTTTTCATACATTAAAAGCATATGAAATGACTCACAAACATCATCTCCATATATTATTTCTCTAAGCCGAATCCTATACCCGGTCGAAACTCGCTCATTTCTTTATCGAACTGCAAGAAAATTTATGATTTTGAAGCTTATCCCGCGGGCTATTGACGAAAATTAGACCCACCCTCTAAAAAGTGTCGGTTCGTTTTTTATTCGAACTTCAATTTTTGGGCACAAAATTGACTCTATCTAGCGAAATAAT
Organism: Uloborus plumipes; assembly: GCA_038373865.1. Classification (NCBI taxonomy): domain Eukaryota; kingdom Metazoa; phylum Arthropoda; class Arachnida; order Araneae; family Uloboridae; genus Uloborus; species Uloborus plumipes. The sequence continues at coordinate 12,741 of JAXGGA010002881.1, forward strand.
TGTCGTATCGTCTCCATTTTGATTTCATTCGAAAGATTAAAAAAATGCGTTCTTTAGAACATTTCTCCGCTAGCGCCGCGTAAAGAGAATCTCGAAAATCCACGTTTAAGCGACTTATAAGCGATTGAAGTTTGAAAAAGTTAACTTTTTTGCTCAACTGTCAAAATCGTTACATTGTTGTTCAAATCAATTTTAAATGCGACATTTCAAGCCAAGGCTTAGCTCGGTAAACCTTAATTGTAACTTTTATTGCTTCAAAATACTATGGTAGTTTTGCGATAACGTTAGTATTTAGTTTAGTAGTAGCCTTGGGTATTTGATTTTAATATAGGGTATCACTTTTGTAGTAGTTGTAAAAGTGAACGTGTCTTTGATCTCTTTGAAAAGTTGTCAGAACGACGGCAGTAGATGGCGATGTTGTGCAAATGAAGCCAATAAAAATTGTCGTATTAAATTTTAAGTTTAGAGTTTTTTTTTTTTTTTGCGGAATTCCGCACGGGTCACCTAGTTTTATATAATATATTTATATTTTAAAAAAAAGCACTTTTTTTTCACGTTTTTGTTTCTTTTTAAATGCTTGAAATATAAATATATCAAATAAAATAATTTTTTGTGAGTTATTTCATATGCTTTGAATGCATGAATATATCTTATGAGTAAAAAAATGCAATGAGATTAGCTAACGGCATTGTTTTTCATATTTTAACCATAAAATCCCGATAAAAGCTATGATAAAACTTTGCGATCGCAGCGCCCTGATAATACTGAAGATATTAACCAATTTTTCTAAAATTTTGCACAAAAGCTAACTATCACCAAAGACAACTTTTGGCAACTATTAGAAGTTGATCTGAAAAACTTTTTATTTTTCGCCCCACCCTATTATTCATGTTAAAAAAACTAATTAATATCGTTGTCCGATGGTTAGTTGATCTGAGATATAGACAATATTTCCCTCTTTTTCTGGTAATTGGCGTCGAGTTGAGCTGGATTAATGTGCTTTTCCACTTACCAATATGACACTGATAAATTATACACGATTATCGCCATCCAATATTGGCACAAGTCAAATGCATCAACACATGCTATGAACTTCTCTACCTACTGATTCAATGGCCATTGTGTCCCTTCGGTCAAGCCGATATTGTTTATCGGAAAACATCTGTCGTTCCTCAAGCATTGGAATGGTAACCATTCAACTGTTTCCTTTTTCGCAAGAACTAGCGATGCCATACGAAACAATATTGTTTGAATGGGAAAGCAGTGCAATAGATGACACAATAACGCACTTATTTATTGTAGAATCATCAACCAATTTTTGTTGTAATTATGTCATTAAGTGGAGAAGCGTTTTTGCACTGGTAATCATCTTGCAAAGTATTTCAACTCAAATTTGCGTGAAATACCCTTTCCAATTACTCCAAAAGAGGGAAACATCATCAATGTTGAAAGTCAACTTACTAGAGGAGCACTATATAGTAAGGTATATTTTTTGTTTTTAGTACAATGAAATCCATTTATTAGATAATATTCATACATCCATTTCCAGCGAAAAAACATTTGAGCTTAAAGTGGCATACCCAAAGCAGAGATTTGGAGATATATCCCTCTCAAAAATTGGGAAATTTTCCTTTTTTTACCATAAAAAAAAAACAAGGATTGAAACCAGCCATATTTCCCTCCAAAATATAATCATATCAAGCTTCAAAACTTTTTCTGGCTATGCCACTGTGAGCTTACATTGAAATGTCACACAAAACATTTCCCTAGTTTCAAAATGTCTTTAAGGCAATATTTATTATGTACGCTTGCTAACAATATAAACATCAGTTTGCCTTCAAAATATTTTTAAAAAGAAAAGACAATTTAATGCGGCATAATAATATTACAGACCATTAATCAAATGATTAACTTTGAATTTTAATTTAATTAATTGTGAATTCAAACTCAACTATAGTTGGAGTAAACCTAACCTGGCAATGTAGTAATACTGTGATTAGGATATACATAGCCTTTACAATGCTGTCAGGTTAAGTTTGCCCCAACTATAGTTTATGATATTTGAACTGATATTAAATAAAAAGCTCAAGCAATTAAGTATTCTTCAGTGCCATTTATAACACAAATACTATACTTGAAGTACATTTTAATCGCTATTATAAACTATAGCGCAACACAAGTTTAGTGATGCATTGAATTGAGGCAATGCGAAGCAAAGGGATGTATGCATTTTTTTAATTACGGATTCAAAATTTTGAGTTAATTACAAGCAGAGTTCAAACCATAGGTAGAATTGCATTAAAAAGTATTCATAAAGCATGCTGAGCAGCATTAACTGCTAGGGTTACTAGAGCCATCCCTTCTCCTGAAAAAGGTCAGATTTCTCCCACCATTTATAGTAATTACCTCCAATTTTTCAAGTCCTCCACTTACTTACAAGTCCCCCTTTGCTTCTAGCTACTTCAATTAAAAAGAAATTTAAAAACAACAGCATGATATTTCAATTTATTTTTTATTCATGTTTATTAACCCATTGTAGATCACTTGCATACTGGCATATGTTTAGATGTCACCAGTACCATGACTCACCAACAATACATTGTTGTTATCATGACTAACTCTTGCAGATGCGAATTCTGTGGCCAGATGCAGACTATTAAACCAGCCCTTAAAGAAACCTTCGATAACCAACTTCGACTTTCCTAGAGACATCACGAAGGAGCATTGCAAGGGAATGAAAATACTTCATGATGGGACAAGGACTTATCCTTACTGCAAAAGATACCCAGAGACCCAACTCACACCTTTGAATGCCTAAGTATTACTGCAGATATCTTGAAACTACCAGATAGAGATCTGCTGCAGGAGACCCTCTACAGTCCTGAGACACCGAAGCTGGCGGTTACTGTCCTTCAACAATGTCTAGCACAATCCTTAGACACGACATCATCATGACTAATCACACAGCAAAGAAAAAACTCCAAGAAAGGCGGGTCATTTCATATTTTTCCTGGGGGAGTCAAAGGGTGCAAACCCGATGTAAATTTCATCGGAAAGCAACAAAAAACGTGCCCACTCATACGTAAATACATTGGTTTCTTAAAACCGGGGGAGGGGGAGCCAATTGATCTCCCATGACCACCCCTAAATAACAGGCCTGCTCTAAGCTGAGCTGGTACTTGATATGTGACCTTCCACGGCAGTTATACCAGCTGTAGATAACTGAAAGGTCCCTTATACCCTGCCATGTGGCACATGGTCCCATCCTAAATATGGGGATGGTAGAGAAACATACTAGGCACAAAAAAGGCAACCCGTACAGCTGGTCGATGCTCGGAATGCTGCCACACATAGTGTTAACAAACCTATAGTATTCTTATCTTAAAATATTTTATGAATAAACCAGCTTTGACAATTCAGTTTTCATTATTTTTACACAATGACTATGATTAAACTTAAATCAAGTTCATAACATTTTGGATTTAAAGAAAATAGTTCAAATACTCTCCTCCTCCTTTTCCACATTAGTCAATCATCCCAATATTCAAGTAATTTACAAATAAAAAGAAATATTTATTTTCTTCATCATATAAAAATTGCTAGTGGTTACAAAACACTAGTTCAGCATAAATATTTTAGATAGTTTCAAAAAGTCAGGGAACTACAAAATACTGAAGCATCAAGTTAGAGCTCAACTATATGCTCGTAATCGCAGAGTATTGATTTCATTTTACAGAACATGTTGTAATATCTTTTGCGACTAAACAGCATCTAACAAATGCCTATTAATATACAAATAATAACCAATTGTTTATTAGTTCTAGAATAGAATTTTACCTCTGAAAGATATAATCAAATTTCATTAAAAAGAAGCATTAAGATTCTTTTACAGTACCAGACATAAAATTTTGCAAATCATTCATGTTTGTAAAGTGAAATTTAAAAATATGTATTGAATTTTCCTCTTTCTTGCAATCGCTTATAGCGAAAGAAAGTTTTACAGATAGATTGGAGACAAACATTTAACCCAAACCTTTTAAAACCGGGGGAGGGTGATGAAAAGCAACTGCAGTTATACAAAGAGTTATAAGCAAAAATAATAACATTTATTATAAAGAAAAGTAGACACCAACATTTAAAGAAAATTTGTTCTCAAAATGTAATAGGATGTGAGTTATACAGGATAAAAATGTACTTTGAAGCATTTGCACGAAAAGCAAGAAAAATAGGAAAAATTAGCCAGATTGTGACATAATATTATAAAATCACATTTAAGAAGAAAAAGCTTCCAAATCAAATAAATCAATAACAAGAACATGAGTTAATGGCACTAATTATGATACAAGAAATTGTTTTGAAAGTGTTTTTATCTTTAAATATTTTCTTAAAATCAAATAAGTATACAAAGTATAGTATGTTTGGGATGAAAAAACAAATGCTGAATATTTATTTTCAGTTACAAGGTTTTATAATCGGTACGAAATTTCATACATCCAAATAGGAGAAATTAACCAACAAATCATTATTAGAATGAACTAAAAAAATGCAAGAATAAAAATCTCTACTAAAAAACTAAACATCTATCTTTGTACTCTGGCAACACTTTGAAACAACAAAAACACAAAGTTTTATAAATTAATTAAATAAAATTTTCAAATCACAAAATAAACATTTATAACACTACAGCATTAAAAATAAATATTGAATTTAACATTAAAAACTATTACATTCATAAGTGCAATTTTACAGGTCATGTGACTAGAACAACCCGAAAGTGTGCTATAATAACTTTTCCTACATTAAAAGAATTATAATATCCCAGAAACTCATGCTTTATAACTTGAAAAGAGCTGTAATTACATTTTCTTTCTGTTATATAAGTAAAAAATCATCACATCATTTCATTTTTCAATCGGAGGCACTTAGAAAGGTTTGTAAAAATTAAGTAATAAAAAAATCAACTAAAGTGAAATTTAAATGTGAATGGGCTACCACGTTCGAAAGGGTTGAAACCTTGTTGGAAAGGGTTAAAGCCTTGCTGACTTTCCGGATCTAGAGGGTCTTCACCATTGTCAAACTTCTGCCTTTTTTCTATAGGGAAGAGAGGAAAGAAAAAGTGTTTTATTTACAGCCGTACTGTTTGTCAAAGCTACAAAATAAAGCAAAAACTTTAAAACATAAATAATGCAACAGAAATATTGTGTAGTTATCTTGTTACTTTGTGATTGCCACTGAAACTACATAGTTTTTCAAACAATGTACTAACAGCCCAGTCACAACATCCAGGGCTATCTTTAATATGTTGCCCTGGGCACACTAGAATAATGGGGTCCCTTTGACTTTGACACAGCACTATTTTGTCAAAATAGACAAATAATGTGTAGATACATAAGGTGCAAGGTTCAGGATTTATTTTAAATTTTTTATGGTCACATTAAATGAATGGATAGTATAATATAATTGATAAAATGATAAAAATCATACATCACATTTTTATTTATCTTTTATTTATTTATTTATTTATTTTGTACTTTCCCAATTAAATAGGTTAGTTCAAATTTGGTGCTTCACACTCGGCTTCGTTCGCACTCTTAATGCAAATCGCACGTTACTATCGTAACTCTTGATGGAAAAAAAATGCCACAAAAAATGTATAACACCAAGTGTGTGGAACCGAGCATAATATTAAGTTGTATTTTATGAATTTAAATATAGCTAAGCATACTGAAATCGGAAAACCTGATTTTTGGGGAAGAGTCGAGTAGCTTTGTACATGAATAAACTAAAAAGCATATAGGTATTGTACTAAGTCATTACTGTTCAATTTTTTCGAAAAAAATTTTTTTTTGGTAATAAATAGCTGTTATCACTTGGTGATCTAGTAGGAGCTGGGTTCCCCTATCAATGTTGGGGTCCTTGGCATGTGCTTAGAGTGCCCAGTGAGAAAGACGGCTTGACAATATCCAGAGGCTGCAATTTGGCCGTGTTTTGGACTAGTCAATCAGAAATTGTCAGTAACTGAGCTAGAGGCAATTATCTTTCATTTAAGCTGAGATTAAGTTCAAACTGATAGAGCTAAAATTAATTTACCAAACCAGCAATCGTTGCGTAAGTTTGTGTAAATTATATATCTTGCTTCTTCACATTTCAATTGCAATAGACTAATTTTTTTTTCAAAATTAGCTATGCAGTTTATTTTCATATGCGCAAGCATATCATTAGGCAGAACTCCCCCCCCCCCTTCCATTTTGCTAATAGTTTTTTTTTTTTCAATAACAAAGTGGTTTTTCTTAAAATTATTTTACTACAATTGTGAGTTATTTGTTCTTTAACACTATTTATTCTAGAATCACAGGACAGTTAAACACATGGGCTGTACCACTTTTGCAAAAATCAATGCTTTTAAACATGCCCATGAAGAAAATGAAAGCAAGTAAAACAGCACTTTAATGTTTTTGTACCTTTATTGATACTTTTCTTGAGAAAAGATTTTAAAATTTTAAATTCCCAACAGTTTGAAATAACTAAATTATGCAAATTATGATTTTAGTTCAGTTGATTAAAAATTAAACTCAGCAGCTTCACCCCCTCTCTCTCTCAAAAAGTTCAAGATGTAAGAGATTAAAATTAAGCAGTGAGCATGAAGTATAAAAAAGGGACAAAAATGCAGTCATACTTATTGAATTAACATCACTGAGTTTTCAAAACGAAACACTAACATTTACAAATTGCTGATCCCGATAGAAAATAATATTAAGCATAATCACTTTTAACATCATTGTTCAACAAGGCAACTCCAGTTTATATCATTGAGTTCAGTGTAGAAATGCACTAATGAAGAATTTTATAGCATATCTGTATTTAATTTGAAGGAAGAAATTTGTGGCATTGATTTTTCTCATTTGAGAGCATTTGTAGATGAATGAAATATTTGACACAACATGTCTACATTCCAGGGTGTCTTTCAGTAGTGTGATTTACCAACAGAAAACATTACGTACCAGGGTCAGTCAAAACCTCTTTGGCTGCAGCAATGTCAATGAATTTCTTTTCTGCAACACTCTTTTCATCTCCTTGGAAGTTATCGGGATGCCATTTTGAAGCTAATTTTCTGTACGCTTTTAAAATTTCTCGCTTCCCAGCAGTTCTAGAATAAAATGATAGGAAAAGTATTGAATTATTACAGACTTCAAAATCAAACATAAATAAAAATGTAATCAATATAACTCTTAAAATGGTTGCAGCTTACAAATACTTAATGCTTGAAAAAGTTCACTGGAAATTTTTAAGTTCACTCCAAAGCACACCAGCTCCCCAGAAAAAAAAAACTGCTTCTCTATTTTGTCTTACTTAGTTTGTGATGTAAAAACAATCCCAAGTTGCTACATAGTACTCCACATCCTCAACCGATTAGAAAACTATAATTTATTTCACTCTTCTACCCCACTCATACAAGAAGCAGCGAGCGCCAACTAGCGAGAATGTATGAAAGGTTTAAACAAACCTTGAGGTTGAGCAAAATGCAAAAAATGCTTTTTTTGGCAACAGAACAAAATATGCAAATTATAATTTCAACCTTCATGAGGCACTAATACGCAGGGAAACTGCAGACACGTGTTTCGGCATTATAAGGAACGCAATTTTTCAATAAGCTCCCAATTTTTCGCATTGAAAAAGGTATTCCTTGTTAAAGCCGAAACACGTGTCTGCAGTTTCCCTGCGTATTAGGGCCTCACGAAGGTTGAAATTATAATTTGCAATTATAGCACTAAGGTATCTATTTTTCTTTAAAACAAAATATATCTACCAGCCACTAGGGATGAACCAAAAATTTGAATTTTCAGGTCTAGCTAGGCTAATTTCAGATGTTTTGGAAAAAGAGCCCCTTTCTGTGAATTTTAAGAAAAATAAGTAAATGTTAAGAATTTACATTTTCAGAAAAGAGCAACAAAGCTTTAATTTTTACTCTTCAAAATGTTGTAAAAGGTATGCAAATATACCCACATTCTTTCTAAATGTCTCCCTAAGTACCAGTGTTAGAAATAAGAATCTAAATCTAGGTGTTACAGTGGCACCTAGAATAAGTTTTCAAGCATCAAAACGAACAACTTAACCTTTAGGAACCGGGTGGTACACATGTTGTACCATTATATATTTTTTCTTTATAGGACAGGGTTGAAATTTTCACTCGAACCGTTTGGAGACGGGGATTTTTTCGAGATTTCATATGTCTGGTACGACAGCTTATACCTTCTCTTTTCAATGGAAAAGAAATCTGTGATTCAACTGTCGTACTACCTGGGTCGAAAGAAAAATTTCTATATGACCAGCCCGGATCCAAAATGTTAAGTGTTATTTTTGTTGAAAGAAAGTTTTTTTTTGTCTTTTTTTTTTAAACTGCCTGATATGCACTTCTGCATGCTACTACACAAGAAAACTATGTTTTTTGTAACAGACAAAATAGATTGCATAACAAAATACTTTTACAAATTAATCCCTCGGACCAATCACAGGTCTTAACTAAAATGACCAAAAAAAAAAAGCTTCAATATGATCAAAATTCCCGGTCGCAGAAGAAACGAACGACTGTTTATTTCTAACGCTGCTGAGGAGCAAGTAAAATTAAACTAAAAATATATTCAAATAAGATTCTACATACCTTTTTACACCTAAGATATTATAATAATTTCTTTTCTTTGATTGTTTCTCTAACTTTTGAGCACGACGCAAGCCATCATGAGCTTTCTGGGAATGTTCATTTATACTAATTGCTTTCTGATAGACTGATATTGCTGTACGAAAAAGAATAAATAAACAAATCAAAAAACAATGCTTTAAAAGTAATGCCAGATTTTAAAAGTATTTAAAGTTTGAAAGGACTAGAAAAAATCAAATTACCATCCGAATAATTTTCTATAGAAATATAAGCGTCTGCCTTGTCACACAATGCATCAATGTCATCTGATTTAAGTTCTAAAGCTGCATCGCATGCTTTTATAGCTTCAGTAGCTTTTCCTGCCTGAAAATGTTTTGACATAAATATTTTAGTACTGCAAAAATTTAGATCTTACAAAAACTAAATAAATAAAAGCTTTCCTTTTATAGCAGAACCCTAGTTGTAAAAGTGTTTTAAAAAACATTTATTGAAGAAGAAATGAGTGAAGCACATAATATTAAAGAAAATAAAACATTCTTTACAAAATGGAAAACAATGTAAGAAAGAGAAGAATAGCCTCACACACAAAGAAACAGCTCTTATATGAATGATCTCAATTCATTAAAGGACAACTGAGGCTCACTTTTTTCCCTGAAGTAAACGTTATAACTAATGCTCAGTTAACTTTGTTTCACCAGTAGAGTTAACAGGGTAAACATTTCAGTCACAGATTTATTTTTGACCACATGATAATACTTCTATTTGAATAGTTTTAATCAACTATGAATGGTTGCGTAGTAGGCAAAACAAAATTTTATCAAAGAAACTTCTTCAAATGTTGCTATACAGAAGATTAAAATATTTAAATTTGGCTGACTAACTTCAAAAAAATCTTTATTTCTTACATTATTTTCCAAGAACAAAACTAGTATTTTGAGCAAAAGATGATTAATGAAAAGGAGAAAATATTTTTCTAGCTTATAGCAGCAAATCTTGCTTCAAATAACTAAATATATGGGGCAGAATCAAAAAGTAATGCCTCCTTTATCATAAAACCTTTTTTGAGCTTATGATAACAGAAGTTATTACATGTCATAGGCTGAAACTTTTTTCGAACAATTATAGCGTTCAACATAATCACCATGAGTTTAGACACATTTGCACCATTGTCGAACCCAGGTATCCAAACCAATTTGGAAAAATGCACAGTTTTGCTTGTTGAGCCATGTTTAAACCTCTTTCAATGCTATTCTTGGGAATGCACTTAGCACCAACTATATTGATATCCTGTCAACCTTGGCTAGAACCATAAGATACTTTAAATGCATCAGCAACATTGCGACTTGTATTGCATCTGTCTCCTCAAATCAATCCATCAGCACTTTCTGCATTTGCATCCGTGAGCAATGTTGTTGACCGGTCGCTTCTTGGCAGCATTCGAAAATATCCGATATTTCGATATATATTCGATATTTTCAATCAGTGTAAACTAAAGTTTTCAAATAGTAAACACATCCTCAAATCACTGTTGTTTATTTTCTTACATCATTATTGGAATATATAGACCACAAATTAATGTTTAATATTAACTTGACAGTTTCAATCTGCATAAAAATTGTTACATTACTAATAATTTTATGTATAAAATGACAAAGGAATAATATACTTCTATGTTATATTGTATTAGTGATCCATTAATATGTCATATAAATATTGTATCACTTTGTGGTTATTTGAACAATAAATGACACATTATTCACAATTACAATAAAACACTATTAATATGTTTAATAATATATTAAAAATACCATCTTTTGAAAAATAAATATTGTGATATATATCATGATATATATTGACAAACCCTGCTTTTCAGTTCATCTCAAACTTCTGTTTCTCTGTTTCTAACTTCTTGACCCTATGCACACAATGCTGACGCCCGTTACAGCAGGCCCATGAAAATTATTCATTTTAATCATCATATCATTAATTTAGATAACCTAAGGTGCATACCTCTTTCACCAGAAATTTAATAACACCTCTTTCTTTTATCTTCAGATCCATAGTTCCAAAAAAAATTATACATACAAGTAGAGTAAGGTTACCTCTATAACATCATGCATTGGTAGTCTGGTTTATGTATGAGAAATGAAATTTAGAGAGATAGAAGCATTACTTTGCAATCCTCCCTTGTACATTAGAAAATAACACAATGCACTCTTCAACAAATGTGTGAAAATTAACAACATTGGAAGAATCTCAAAAAAGCACAGAAAAATAAAAATGAAAAACTTAAAAAATAAATTAACGATTTTACATTGCAACAATATTTGCAAAAGACAGAAATTAAAATGATAGTATTTACCTTACAAAGACAAAAGCAATGTTTCGAAGTTATGAGAAGCTTGATGAGGAAATATTTTTGCAATTGAGCAATGAATCTCACTTCAAATAACGAATTATAATCAGAAAATCAAAAGGTTTCATTGCACAAAGCACTCAAGCAAATGTATGAAAATTAATGTATAGTAACATTGGAGAATTCTCAAAATCATTGCACATAAAACTGCAAATGAAAACTTTAAATAAATTAGCAATTTCACACAGCAACAGTACAATATTTGTAAGAAATGGAAATTAAAGGGATAGTGTTTACCTTACTAAGACAATAGCATTGTTTTGACCTTATCAGATGCTTGATGTGGAATACTTTTGTTTCTAAGGGGAGAGCTTTTTCAACTCTGGCAGCACAATCAACGTAATTGCCCTCATTTATGAAGTCTTGAGTGGCTTTTAAATGTCCAGCTACTTTTTTAATGTGTTTATAATGAGCGAAGCATCCCTTGTGATCAGGATCATACCTTAAACATTCTCTTATAGCACTAAAATGAAGAAAAAGAAAACTTAAAACTATGTATGAAAATAAATTTTACATGCAAAGTGAAAAGTGTGAAATCGTATGAGTTAAAATTAAGATACAGCATCACAAGTTATATAAAAGTTCAAACAGCTTAAAGCTGATTAAATTGTTGTTGCTTTGGATTTCTGAAATATGCATTTAAAAAGCATTTATCTGAAAGTTTGTTATTTTGCGGTTTCATAGTGCAGTTTTCAATTTCAGGTAGAACAGATTTTTTTAAAGTATATTATACTTTTTTTTAGCTGATTTTAATTTTACAAAAACATTATTCTTAATTTTCAAAATAGGCATTTTTAACAGTAAGATCATAGGACGGTTACCTACTTTTTTACTACCAGAAGCACCTAGCGATCTATTTATAGATCATCTATTATTTCAACTACAAAATACTGTAAGTAACAAAAATGTTATCATTAATCTATTTGTGAAGCATAAAATGCAATTTAAAAATATTTTTCAATAATTTTCATTCTAAAATAATTTGGGCACTAACCAGTTAATGAAATAGCCATTTTGCCAAGGAAAAATATTATACTAAACCGAACATTCCATTATCCGGGGTCAGAATAATACATTACAACGGTTTGGTACATTGAGAATGTAGTATACTAAGCAGGATATTCTTTTAACCAATGTTCTAATAAGCGGGCTCTACATTAATTGTAAAGATTAACAAATCTAATGTTATATGAACCAATTTATGTACAAATGTTTCCAAGTTACAAGGAACCCATTTTTCAAAGCAATGGAATACATATACAGTCCGTCCTACAGAAAACGGTCTTTATAATGAGTGGTCGCTGTAAGAATTAGAACATAGAGTATATTGGGATACACTTGGGGGTTTTCTCACTGGTCGTTATATTAGGATGGTCTTTATAACGTGTGGTCGTTATAACGAGCGTTGACTGTATCAGACAAAAATTATCTTCTCAGTATAGCTCTTATTTCCCTGTACTGATAAAAAGTTCTTCGGAAGTGACATATGCGCACACACACAAAATGGTGAATTTATGCCTAAACTGCTTTGTTGAGTTTCATACTCGATAAAGTTCACTTCAATTCTAATACAATATATAACAACATGTAAATGCAGTAACTTCTTGACAACCTTTGTTCTTTGAAAACCTAAAAGGTAATCAAATAGTAGAAACAACATAATGTGTTGGAAATATAGTGGAATTGTGCTACAATACAATTTGACTTGCGCAAAATAGCTATAACACAAGTTTTCCACAAGTAGCAAATTTTAGAGCTAACGTGAATTTCTGGCCAGCAACACGAAAGTTTTCGGAAGGGAGTCCTGGTACAGAAGTATTGGCTTTGTTTACTGGCTACAAAAATATTACTTTTGTAAATATACTTTAATCCCTTTAGCTAGCATCATAGGTAAAGGAAAATTTCAATAGAATAAAGGAAAATTTTTCTGCTTTTGCTTTAAAATACCTTGGGGGCCACTGCGGCCTCTTCGGTCTTTCTCGGTACAAAGTTCAATCTGTACACTTCTACGAAGCAAAGGACTAAACAATTAAATGAGAAGTCAAAAAGGGTCATATTATGAAAAGTCAAAAAGTTTCATTTCGTTTAGTTAGTTATTCCATTTACTGAACAACAAACTGTGTGAAGGGACAGGCTCTTCCATCTTTCCAGTGTTAATGAGTGTTTTCAAGTGTCTAAAATAATTGCGTACATTTATAAAAAAAATTGTATTCACCCTGTTTTCCACAATGGAAAATTTTGACTTAAGCAAGGGAAATTGGAACGCATTCCTCACGTAAGTTAGGACTCAACTGCACTGCATTAGCATTCCATGCTTTTTTCTTCGAAAAATTTCCTTATGTCTTTACATACTATTTTTTTTTCCTTCATAAAAATCACCTGATACAATCTGACATGTTAAATAACTATAATACATGATTAATTTATTTTTGCAACTATTTAAAAAACATAGGGGCATACACTTTGTGTTTCAAAAAGCAGTTCATAAATCGAGGGCGGATCCAGCTTGTGGTTAGGGAGGGGGTCATTTTCGGAAAGGGGGGTCAAAGGGCAATTCTTGAGCAAAAATGGAGGTGTTTGGCAATTTTTTAAAAATAGACCAAAAAATGCACATTTATGCTATATTTGGTCGTTGAAGGGGGTTCATGATTCCCCCCCCTCCCCTTTGGATCCGCGCTTGTCATAAATGCACTATTCAGGCCCGGAAAGAAAGAAAATTTTTACAATGAATACAAAACAGAAGGTATATCATACTTCAGTGCTTCTTCAGTTTCTCCTATCTCATAATAAAGCTCGCTCAGCTTTAGGTATCGCAGCTGATTTTCAGTCTGTGACTTCAAGATCTGTCTGAGATCACTAATAGAACTCATGAGATCTCCAACCATTTCATGGCATTCAGCTCGCATTGCTCTCAGTTTTGTATCCCATGGAACATCCTGTAAATCAAAAGTAAATATAATTCAGCCATACAATTAGAGTTAAGATACGTTTGATAGATTCGTGCTTAACAACAACCTGTAAGAAGGACAAAGAAAACCCAAAGCTTTAAGTCTTTGAAGACAGATTATTGTTTAATTGGTTGCATTCTTTAGTAATGTTAAATATTGAATTCTAAAGATGTACCAAGTAGCACTTTGGCCAAGCAGCTGAGTAGGGATGCACCGATAAGCAAATTGGCCGATTACCGAGTAATCGATTGAGTCGATTAATGATAAGGATGATTGGTTTTCTACTACCAATTTTACCATCACTGTTTTTTCTCTCTTACACAATAACAAGTTTTGAAATAGAAAGTAATTTATTTCTGAGAGAAGATTTTTTTTTCCATTTTCCTAGTATTCACAAAATAATTTCAATACTGTTACAAATCTTGTAAATAGTTGTTGTTTTTCCTGCCTTGCATCATTTTCACTAGTTTTGGTTTTATCTGGCGACATGTTGCAAAAGTATCTGAAGATATCACTTTTATCACTTGTATACCAGCCCTGTAACACTTTGTAGTCTTTACACTTGCCCTACATTTAATAAGCATGAAGACCTGCTGAGCTATATTATTGTAGTTTTTTTCTTTTTATCGCTAGAACTTTCTTGAATGGATTACTTAAGTTATGAATGAACAGACCACTCCGGATTTTGCTAGAATATTGTCGAAATTTCATTCCGAGTATAAATAGCCTTGAACACAGTTTTTAGTCAGTCAGTTAGTTGTTTTCAGATTTGATTTCTGGTGACTCGTTTTATTCGCTTTGGGCGAATGTTTGTTTTGCTTTTGTAATTTCTTAATTACTGTTCACGTTAGATACGTGGTGCTGAGTTACTGTTGAGAGTCAGTGTACTGTTTGCTACCTAATTGCCGGATGTTTAGCAATTGTTTCCTGCTCCTATTGTAAATAGTGTACATACTTGTAAATAAATTTATAGTTTCTTCCTCAAGATTGGAATGCTTATTTAAAGAAAGTTGAAGGTGCTACGGACTCGTTACAATATTTTATCCAATTTCTCAGAACCAATTTTCATATTATTGTCAATAATATTATTAACACATTGTTAGTTATGTTAATTGGAAGAAAAAATTAAAAAAAAGGGGGGGGGGGGAATCTGGCGAGCACTCCAATTTAGGAGTACTTTAAATTCCTATTTTAAATAATTAGCAGCAATTTAATTCAATACTTTTATTCTTTGAAAATTAGAGGTTTTCTAAAACCACTGTGCTAAGGAAAACACTATCGCCACATGAAAAATGTTGCAACATTGTCTATGTATTTATTCAAAGTAAGAGAAATCATTAAAAAAAAACTTTATATCAACTGAGAGGATTATTCATTACAGTTTCTTAATGAAAGTATACTTTAAAGAATAATATTTGAAAAATATTTTATCGGCCGATTAATCTGCCCGATTTTGCCGATTATTAATAACCAGCAAAGTGGCCGATTATGGCCGATTATGGCCGATTAATCGGTACTTCCGATTAATCGGTGCATCCCTACAGCCGAGTACCAAGCACTCGAGATGATACTTTTCGTGACACAATTAAAAAAACAATTATTTTGGTTATTAAAATATTTTCATAGCATTTTTTACTTCTCTTTTTTGAAGTATTTCTTTACCTAATTTACTCACAACGTTTTTCTTACTTATAAAAATAACTTAATTTTTTTTCTACGTATTACTACCACTATGACAAAAATTTGAATATGCAAAGCTATGCAATGAGTTACCGGCGCCCACAAGCCCGGGCTAAGGCAAAACTGACACAGCTTAGCACATTCGGTAGATACACACAGTAGTAGACACACTCGGTAGATAAATTCATTTTATCAACGAGTTTGTCTGCAATCGTAGCTACAATAATAGGATCTTTGTCTCCAGCTCATTTATTGGCTATTCCTGACTGAAGAGTCCTCAATAAGGACAAAACTGCAGTCTCAGGATGTCAGTGCTGAGCTGTGGGTGTAATTGCTTCATGCAAAGCTGTGTTTTATTAAATTTGCAATTTCCGTTTTCAAATGTTTAAAAAAAATTGGATTAAGATTTAAAGGGTTTTTATTATCAGTCTATGAATATTCATCTCTTGGATCACTTGGACTGTTCCTGGCCCAAAGTAAGTTGTACAACATTAATATGTGAGATAGAAAACGTAGTTACACACGAATTCACATTCATGCATTTGCCATGATGGACATGGCATTGGCCATAACTAACTTTTACTGAATTGATTTTATGAGTTTTTCTTTTTCCTTTTTAATCTTATGAACAATGCAACTGTAAACCAGGGCCATAACCAGAATATTGTTTCGGGGAGGTTTTTGCCAAATCATTTCTCGTGAAATCTATATGATAAATAGAATGTGATTTCATGTTCTATTTTCTGTTGCTTTTCGTTACAGTAGCTGCTTATGGAACATTCACATAAAAAAAAAATATTCCCAAAGAAGGAAAAAATTCTGATACATTATAAAGCATCTTTGCTCCAGTTTAAAAGGTGTATTGTTGTGTATGAAATTATATTTGCAAAAACTACAATAAAGATAAATACTGCAGATAAATCAATTCATTTGTACTGACATTCAATACTGAGAATTTCATTTCTTAAATGAAATTGATAAGTAAATAAGAAAATTAAAAATAAAATAGTAATAATATTATTTTTCAGCAAAAAAGTGCATTGAAAGGCATTTTTTGGAACAGCTTTGAAAAATTTCGGAGAGGGTTGAACATTAAAAACCCGCCCCTTAAATACACCCCTGCTGTAAACTCCTTAAAAATTCCGTTGCATTGAACAATATTAATTTTTACAACTGCTCGGTACTGGCCGAATACCTGATCTAAATTTGGCTGAGTACTGAGTATTTACCAAGTACTTGGTACAACACTATTGAATTCTACAAGAGTAGGTAACTTTGATTCATTTTAACAAAACATTTTCAAGAACTAGATCTGACTTCTCAGTAAAGAGCATTTAATGTTGGAAAATGGGAATAACTTCATTCAAGGCAAGGAAATGAAAATGTGAAATAGTAATGCCTGCCAAGCAAGAAACAAAAATTTTTGTTGATTTAGGTTTACCTTCTTCACCTGCAGAAAATCAGTAAATACAAATAATATTAGTGCAGTAAAGGCAAGTTACCTGCAACAGTTGAGTCAATACTGCAATGGCTTCATGATAATTTCGATCATATACCATTTCATACGCCACTTGCATGTTTCTTCTTAAAGGTTCTATTATACCATATCCGTGATTAGCATCTGGATTCATTGGATCTATACGCAGCTAAAAAAATGGAAAAAGTATCCAATACATCAGCATTTCCTAAATAGCTCTTAACAGTTCAAAAGTACTTTAGAAGTATTTCATTCATTTATATATAAAAATATTTTTTAATTAGAAAACCTAAAAAACTGAGAAGCATTATAGAATGAATAAAATTTCAATAATAAAAAATCATAGCATATATTAGTCCATAAAAAAATGTTAGCATCAATAATCAACATTCTTGGAATGTTTTGAAATACAGTAAAACTCCGTATAACGTTATTTAATGGATGGAAAATCCAACACAATAGCAAACTAATAGAACAGGCAAGTCTGGTGCATTATAGACAAGTCAAGAAAATTGAAATAGTTAAGTGGCTCAAACTAACCAGATAGCACGAGGTTCTGAACTTACCACCCAAAGATTTATGTTGTAAACCAGCTCATAATTTTAAGCATTATTGCAAGAAGCAAATTCCTTCAACATTGAATCAATAAAAGGGATTTAAAGTTCTTGTTATAACACAGCAGTCACTATAAACAAGCTAACCACATCAAAATTAAATTATACTTACATTAAGTTGTAAGATCATATGATTTCGGGGGAAATTTTCTTAGAATCTCAAATATAACCTTTCAGTAATGTTAACAGACTGAATGAGAGCATTTTTTAAACATAAAATCAACTTTTGCTGTTATGTGTAAAATAGCTAAAAGTTTGAATCACATAAAATTGGTTCATGCTTTGATAGTATTAAATCTGATTATTATCGATGCTTTCAAGCATTCAAAGTAAAAGCCAACAAAAGCCAAAGTAATTAAATTACATATACTTACAACATTTTCAAAATCAATATGAGCTTCATCTAATTTTCCTTGTTTCAATAGGAGATTTCCTCTTTGAACTCTAGCCTGCAAAAAAATATGGAAAAATTTAACTTAAATATTTAACTTGAAAGAATGGAATATCAAAATTATTTCACATGATACTCACGGCAGAAAAATCTGGCTTCAGCTCAATCACTTTCGTAAGGTCTTTCAAAGCAGACACAACTTTTCCAACGGCGAGGTACACAGTAGCTCGTGTATAATAAGTTAGGTAATTGTAAGGATCGGCATCTACATTTAAAGAGCACAAGATTAATTGTAAAATTTTGTGCTTTTTTACATGTTAGTGAACAATTCTGTAGTCAGAGGGAAACTGTCCCAGAAAATACTTGATTTTATGTTTCAAAAATATTGCAAATGTTAAGTAAATTGATTTTAAACCACCTTTGTTTTTGGTGAGTTAGCCCCTAAAACCGCAAGTTGAGCTTTTCTAATTTTTTTTTCTAACTATAGCATTGTTTGTGAGTACATATGAGATATAAAAATAAAATTCTCATTTCCGTTTACTAAATATGTGTATATCTTATCACTTACTAATTCGCTCATTTCAATCTTCAAACTTTTATAAATTCTCTTCAAACTAGTTTTCAAACATTCATTCCAATGTAATCTCTCTCTTTACTTATTGAGTTATATTAAATAAACTAGCTTATTACCAGGCGTTGCCCGGGTGCTAATTATAGCTCCATTATAATTCTATGGCTTGGTTCTAAAAGGGCCAATGTCAATTTTTTCACATTCTGTGCTATTTAGATCAAAAATTTCCAATTTAGTAAAACTCTAATTCTACAAAGGCCAATATAATAATATATATATATTATATTTTATATAAATTATTAATATATTTATATATAATACTAGCTGTCCCGGCCACGCGTTGCTGTGGCTAAGGTATGGGTTAAACTATAATGTTTCAATAGAAACGAAAAACTTTATTACCGTTATAGAGATCAACTTTATATAAATATGAATTTAAGGTCAAAATATGAAAACAATCGAGCAAAAATTTCCTAAGTTTGCTAGAAACAAAAAATCAACAAAAAATGTAGCATTTTAGTACTTAGAAATATTATATTCAAGCTTGTAACAATTGAGTTAATTAAAAATTTGCTTATTGCTATTGTAACATTTTATTTTTTTAGTAATGTAGGTAGGGTAGATAATTCCCCAATATTATTTGTTATTTTTTGAATTATAAGCATTTTAAATTTCAGTTTAACTCAACACTAATCGGTGCACAATATAATTTGTTAATCTGTCTCTTGTAAACAAAAATAGATTGGACGTTTTTCCCACACGGGAGCAAGCGACCTATAGTTGCCCATGGGAAAAACATGGGTTTTCTAACTCTAAACCGCAAACTGACATTGTTTGTCCTTGGAACTTATTAATGGACATGGCGAAAGCTAAACGAATGGGAAACTGTAGCCTTTTGAAGGGTATTGAAGATTCTGACGGCGTCATTGGGATACGTGGCAACAGAACTACTTCATCTTTAAACTTGCCAGTCAAAATGATTGCCTCAATAATGTTCCCAGTGATTTTTTTGATAACTAAACGCGTACCATTGCATAATCTCAGTGGATTTAAATTACGTAGAAGAACTATGGGTGAACCAATTTTTAACCGCAGATTATGTGGTGGCATACCGGGTATGTTTAAAGAATTTTAGTCAAGAATACAGAAAAGCTGGTAGCTAAATAGATAATTTGCAATAAAAAATATATTGTGGTCCTAAATTGAGATGGCCACAAACACAAGGACACGTAATTTTTATATATTATAAGAAAGATTATGACCCGTTTACTGCGCTCCAGAAGCTGCCAGAACGTGTACTTTATGTCGCTCAGCCATGCAGGTGTCAAAAAAGGCTTAGCCAAGAACACAGAAAAGCTGGTAGCTAAATACATAATTTGCAATTAAAAATATATTGCGGTCTTAAATTGAGATAAAAACTATCCTATCATTTAAGTTGGACCAAACTGAAACTGCGTGTAAAATTTGGTTAAAATCGGTTCAGTAGCTGAGGAATCCATTGGCCACAAACACAGGGACACGTAATTTTTATATATTAAGATATTACCTGTTTACTGCGCTCCGGAAGCTGTCAGAACGTGTGCTTTATGTCGCTCAGCCATGGAGGTGTCAAAAAAGGCTTAGTAAAAAGGCTTAGTAAAAAGGTTTAGCCAAGAACACAGAAAAGCTGGTAACTAAATACATAATTTGCAATTAAAAATACATTGCGTTCCTAAATTGAGATATAA
Source organism: Uloborus plumipes (assembly GCA_038373865.1). Lineage (NCBI taxonomy): Eukaryota > Metazoa > Arthropoda > Arachnida > Araneae > Uloboridae > Uloborus > Uloborus plumipes. The sequence goes on from JAXGGA010002881.1 coordinate 33,221, forward strand.
ACTATCCTATCATTTAAGTTGGACCAAACTGAAACTGCGTGCAAAATTTGGTTACAATCGGTTCAGTAATTGAGGAGTCCATTGGCCACAAACACAGGGACACGTAATTTTTATATATTAAGATATAATTTATATAATATATAAAAAATTTCATATGATTAAATAATGTTTCTTTACACTAACAAGAAACAAATATCAAAAAATAATAATGGGAATCTTAATATAAGAAAGTTATAGCATTTTAAAAAATCTCAAATATCTTTCATCGCCTTTTTCTCGAAAATAATATTTTTGACTTAGGTCCTTTTAGAACAAGCCACAGAATTGTTTTTAAGTTATTTCATGCTAAAATGAAATAGTTGAGCCTTAAATTGAAAATTCATTGTTAATCCTAATCTTTGTTGAAAAATATTCATATTTAAATCTGTTAAATGTTATCAATTTGTATGCTTAAAAGCTTATCTCATTACTCTATTCAAAATTGAAAGAAAATGGCCATTTTGAGACAGAAAATTTTAATCTTGAGCTTTTGAATTTTTTAAAATGTCAAAACCCTGCCTATGTGAATTCTAGTGCATCAAGGAGCCTCTGTACCAAGTTTGATGAAAATCCGACGAAAACTGGATTTGTACAAGGAACAAATATATATACATACATACATACATCTATAATATATATATATATATATATATATCAAACTCATATTTGCGTTATCCCCCTCCTTCACCCAGATTTTCTTTTCTTGGTATTTTTATCAAAGATTTTGTTTCCCATGGCTCTCTCATTCTTTATCATCAATTCTGTTACCTCTAGCTCCCTACTCTTAAACATCTTAGTTTCTCACACAATCGAAATCAATCAATGAGAATAAAGATGGTAAATGCATATTTAAAACCTTACCAACTGCTGCATGATAATGTGATAATGCATCATCATACATTCCTTGCGCTAAAAGTTCACGGCCAAGTTGAAGATGCCGATCAACTTCTGGATTGTGTAGCCATTCATCACCTATCAAGTCAGAAGATATGTCAATAAGAATACACATTAAAATATTTTATTCACAATAATTATAATCTTTTATCAGAATGTAAATTTGTTCATTTAACTATTTCTAGAAAAATAGTTATAAGCCCTAAAGCAGAATACTGCTAAATTTGGAATGTACATCGCAGAACAGATACTTGAACTGCAGAACAATTCTGTTCAAATGTGAGGAAACATTTTCTGCAGAAAAGGCAGATTTTCTGCAGTAAGTTTTTATAACTGAAGATATAATTTTGCAAAAATTTAGCACAATTTCTACAGATTTCTCCAAATTTTCTTTCAAATAACGCTTACTAGGCAGAAAATCAAACGGTCAAATTTTTTGCGACATTTGCAGGAACTTTCAATTTAATTCGAACGGCACAAAATCTGCAAAATTTGCTTCAAAATTACATGTTTATTAAAAGATATTTGCAGAAAACTTATTGATGTCTGCAGAAAATTATCTTTGGCTATACTTTTATTATGCCCCTTAATCGCCCCCCTCAAAGGCTAATCCATAAATGATCAGCTATATAAGGGAAAAATTTTGCATTCAACATCTTTGTGTAGCCATTTACTTGGTTGTGCTATTGGCCAATGGCCATGTGCTGTTTTTCTGACTGAAAAAATTGTTTTTAATATGGTGTCGAAGCAATCAGAGTTCCTGGATGTTTGGAGGAGCAGAGGCAGCTCTTTTAGCTGCCAAGAATGGTTGCCTACAGGAGTTTTCATTTTCTGTCAAAAATATAAGCCTGAAATCTTAATTTCATGCTTTTCTTTGCAGTTAAGACTGTGTACTGAAGAAATAAACAAACTTTTTTCATGGACCTGTATGACAGTTTTGATATTGGGACCACTTTTTAAAAAAGGTCACGTTTCTCTGCTTAGGTTGCTTGAAGTATTTGCAGAACAATTTTGGTCGAATAATTTTACGTTGCAGAACATCAAAGTATTCTGCTTTGGGGGGTCATAGGCAGAGCTGCCAATTTTTGAAAATCTAAATTCTTAGCAAAGTTTTACGTGCGGCTGGGGGCGGGGGCAGATAATAGCAAAATTTTCAGACGCAGTGAGTAATTATGGTTTAATAAGAATTAACGTAAATAAAAGAAGATTCAAGCAATGATAACAACAATTATTGGTTTGCAACTTTCTTTCCTGTTCCATAATTTTCCAAATTAGAAAAAAGTAAAATATTTTGGAAATTTTATGTGTTCTGGCTTGTGAGAATAGCTTTAGAATAATTTGTAGCCCCATGGAAGAAAAGCACTACTGATATGAGGAATTATAATATAAATATTATCTGTAATGGTTGAAATGTTTCATGGGATCATAGAGAAAAAGAAATCATATGTTTTGGAGACGTTTCGCTAGCGTCATATTTCAGGACTGTAGTTCGTAAAAACCACGTTTTTTCATAGCAGTTGGCAGCTCTATGCAGCGTATGGTGATGGTTTGACACCTCTCATTTTGGTGTCATATCCGCTTGAAGTGTATAGGGCTTGATGAGAAATTCGAGAGAGATCATCAAGATGGTATCATTTTTGATGAGATTTTTTGAAACTAATGGTGAGGAATCAAATGTCACCCAGTTTGGAAACTTTTAACCACTTTATAGGTTAGTAGTGATGCCCAGCATTTTTTTTATACCAGAGGGTCGCACTTTATTTTTAGATGACTTTTGCAGGGCAGAAAAAAATTTAAATACATTGGACCACTCCACAAAAGAGTCGCAATTTTGTCCCACTTGTATTGCTCATATATTTTGTTAAAAAACAATAACTTTAAAAGATAACTGTCAATTTTTTTTTTGCCTTAGAAACCCCTCGCCAATTTCTGATTTCTTAAAAAAAAAATTTTTGTTTATTGCCCTTTAAAATCACCATGTTTCAATGAATTACGTTAGCGTCACGCGCAGGACAAGATGGTTGCTTTTTCGTGGAATGGCCTATTGCATTTTCCCTTTTTAAATTATTGTAAAAGGTAGGATAAATTACAAACTAAAAGTTAAAACTATTAAAATATTCTCTTCAAAATGTACTATTGAACTTAAATATTACAAAAAGATTAAAGAAATTGGGGCATGTTGATATACTGTTCCACTGTCCATTTTTTATCTTATCAAAAATTAAATGAGCAATTTGATTTACCACCATTAGTTACATTAAATATTTCTCAAAATACTTTTTTTTTTTTAATTTTCCATTCATTAACATTTTTGGATCAAATTTTTGAAAGAAATTTGTGAAGTGAGCCCACCTGCACCATGCTTGAAGTATATTGGTCCGCATTATGAAAACAACTTCTGTTACTATTTCAGTGATAAATATTATTCAACATTTTTGCTAATTTATTTTCCTTTGAGTTTCAAATTAAAAAAAAAAAAAGAAAACATAGCCTGAAGTTCAACATACAGTGAAACCTCTAAGTTGACCACTTGCTGTGTAGTATTTTAGGGATCAACTTATTGAGATTGATGCATACAGTGACATGGTCTTCTCTTGAGATTCCTAGGGTGATTGTGAATTCATAAAAAAATACCTGAAAGTTTTAAAGAAAAAGTGAGGGAGGGGTGTTTTTTTAAAACCAAGTCCCCTATTACTTAAGCACATCTAATTTTATAATTATACATACATAATAATTAATTTCCATTCATCAACTAACATTTCATATATTCAAATAGGTTTTAGTCAAAATATTGTACATGCATTTAATTAAATTGTAAATGAGTAATAAAGTTACTTTTGAGCTGGTAATGAGCAATAATCTCCAAAAAAATATTTTAAGGAGACAGCAAGAGTGTAACAGAATTACTGTTTGTTGTGCGAAAGCATTCATAAAGTAATGAAAGTTGCATTTGTTACATTTTGTTGCATTTCATTTATTTGTCTCCTAACTAAGAGCAATAAGCATCAAAAGTTCAAAAGTGAGAAAAATTTGATTCTCATATCGGATGCAAATAAAATAATTTAGTAAGGTACAAAAACAATTAGAATGTTCATCTTAACATTTCGATTTGATGAATATTATTAATAATTATCGGTATAGGGGCATTTCACGGTATTTGTGACATAGGGGTGTCCGTAACAAAACTTTTTTAAAGTTTAAAATTTTTATATATATTGAAAAAGTACCTTCTAAAGTAGGGATGGACCGGATATCCGGTAACTATCCGGTATCCGGCCTATCCGGCTGATATTTTAAGTATCCGGTATCTCCGGATATCCGATCCGGCTGACCTCCCGGATACGGATATCCGGAAGATTTTTGTCAGGATATCCGGCAAAATATCCGGTATTGATGTGGGAGATATCCGGAATTGATGTGAGGATTATCTGGTATGATGTGAGGACCTAAGTGAATATTTTCTTTTTTCACAAAAATCCCAGTTAAAAATGTCATCTATATACAATATACATAAAATACTACTTTTGAAAACGTATGACCGGGGTAATCTTCCAAACTACTGAACCGATTTTAACCATTTTTTCACCGTAGATAGCCACAGTAACAGAGAGCAGGATAAGCTATAATTTATTTCTAAAAAGCTTAGTTTTAAAAAGTTATTATGGAAAACAGTTAATTTTATGTCATTTCCCCATTAAATGATTAAATTTTCAACCCATTGTAGCAAAAATTTGGTGCCATGCAGCAACAATATTGATTGTAATCATATTGAAAATTTTGAACCAAGGCTTCTCTGGAGTAAGTATGGAATTTATTGCCTTCTAAGGATTTTTATATTTATCTGAGCCTACAATCGCTAACGGGTGAAATAAAAAAAAATTGATTTTGGCAATAGTTAGAGAATAGAAAGTGTTTATAGTCAAAAAAATTTCTAAATTAGGTACATAAGATGTTTTCACCTCACCAATGTTGTCACGAGGATAGAAACTAATAATGGGACTTATTTAACGAGGATTATTTGGAAATGGTTAATTTCAGTGCGATTGATACTGTAAATATATATTTACTTAAATATACCAAGCTTATAACATTTCCTATTTACTCAAACATTATTTGTAGCTTGCATTATTTTTTTTATAGTTTATTCATAACATAGCCATTGTTTACAGAAGTAGCCATTATGTTTATAGATATGCACTTTAGTGTTAGGAAATTTATGAATGAGTTTCACTAAACCACCCTACACCCACAGAAACCCGGGCAGGGCCGGGTGACCGGCTAGTTGTTTGATAAACCTTTTGGATGAAGTAATTACTTTTCATCTTTCCTTTTTACCAATTTTTGCTTCTAAAACAAAAATTATATGTTGTATTATACTTTGTACTGGACATGAAAGCATTCTGCATATTTGATTTTTCACAATTTCTAGATAAAGTATGATTGTTTTCAGCTTTTCAAAAATATTTTAGTTAAAATATTTAGAAAGAAAAAGCTACAAACCTTCAAGGATTAATTTGCAACAAAAAGTTGAAAAAAATCTGGTATGGACCCCACACTACTTCCTTTTACGTGTTAATTTCTTAGTAGTTGCCTTAAGTGTTAAAAAAAGTGCTTGGAGTGAGCAAGGTAACAATTCAAATATTTGCTCCCCTAATCTGCCACGAAACAATACAAAAAATATTTTACAATGGTTAATTTTCTAAATATTGCTGATTTTTAATATCATTCAGTGAATTTTTCGCAAAATATCGCCAATAGCGCCAAGTTGAACCCAAATTCAAAAAATAATTTTTTCGCCAAATTTATCGCCAACTTGGCGATATGTTGCCAAGTTGGCGTCAAACACTTGGCGACCAAAAGCTTGGCGAGATATCACAAAGTGGCAATTCATATCAATTGAGTCTGAATTGAAATTAACACTGATTTACCCCAAAAAAAGGGGTAAAACACCCTCTTGGAAACATTCGAATGCAACCACAAGGGGAGGTGCACAACTAGACCATCCTCAGAGCCTACATACTAAGCTAGAAGCTTCTACGGCACATAGTTTTTGAGTTATGCGACACACATACATACATACATACATCCGCACATACGTACATACAGACGTCACGAGAAAACTCACCGTAATTAACTCGGGGGTGGTTGAAAAGGATTTTTCGGCTGCTTATATGTTGGTAAGTACATATGCACGTGCTGACAGGTCGAAAAAACTACTAAACATTCATTCAGGGGTGAGCAAAATCAAAATTTAAACTCAAATTTGAGCGATTTTTTTTCGCGATCACAATACTTCCTTTACTACGTAAAAGGAAGTAAAAAACGTTTATCTGAGCTTAGTTGTTTTTTTCTTTCTTTCTTTTTTGTAAATCAATTATAGTGTACATAATATTGGTGAAATATTTAATAACTGTATCATTTACGTAGAAACTTATTGAAATGATATTGAAACAGAAAAGCTTTAAAATTTAAACTAAGAATAATTAAAAGTTTAAACTTTGAGTACATACACAAATATTTAATTCTATCTTTTAAACTTTGTCTCTTTTGATAAAAATACATAATTTAGAAAGAAATCGCAATATGCTAGTGTTTCATTTCATATGTAGGGCTACTCCTGTACAATAAAATAGAGGGTTTAAAAATTAATTTGAAATTATTTAACATGTTCTTAAAGAAATGATGCGAGAAACAACTTTGAGTTATTGTTTTGAAGCTGCATTGCATAAAAATAATGCTATGTAATTGTAATGCCGGATATCCGCAGGATATCCGGCGGCACACTTCCGGATATCCGATGATATTCGGATATCCGGCTTGTGATGAGCCACCGGATATCCGATATCCGGTATCCGACAAAATCACTATCCGGTCCATCCCTATTCTAAAGTATATGAATATCATATTGTGTTCATAGTTCACTTTATATTGTGTTTGTAATTGCACTCAGAACATTGAAAATGAAATTGTCACTGTTACGTACTCTACATTAAATTTTTCTTCTAAAACTAAACTTTTATTCCAATTATTGCTATGGACTCTACAGTCATCATTTTCACAATCCATAATTTTTTATAGAACGCACTTTTTGATTAAAATTGTTAGCTATATTAGAGGTGAGCCTTTACTTTATCTGTCTCAAGTACCAGTTTTGGCTTAAAAATCGGTTCAAGCCAGATTTAAAGAAAAATTCAATGTAGAGTCCGTAACAGTGAAAATTGCATCTTCAATGTTCCGAGTGCAATTACAAACATAACATAAAGTGAACTATGAAAACAATATGATATTCATATACTTTAGAATGTACTTTTTCAATATATATAAAAAATTTAAACTTTTAAAAAGTTTTGTTACGGACACCCCTATGTCACAAATACTGTGAAATGCCCCTATAATCATCGACAATTCGAAAAAAAAAAATCCGAAGGTGGGAAGATAAAAGCATAATTAAAAATGTTTGATTTCTGGTATTTTCGAACTTGAAAATACCAGAAATCCAGTAAAATACCGGAACACAATCACCCCTGCTTGAGATGAACTTTCATTTATTTGTTCCATGTCAAAATAGAGGGGAAAGAGGCAGACACTGCACAAGTTTAATAATATTTTTCAGTGGATGTGTTTGGAAAAAAAAATCATGATTTTAACATTGACCTGACCAAGTTGAAATTTCAGAATTTTAATGTAGTTTTTGAAGATTTTTTTTTCTATTTACAGTTCAATCTGAATTCCTCAGAAATAAAAGATGCAAAATATAAAAAAGTTACAAAATGAACAACCTATTCATTGGAATAGAAAAAACAAAGGGTAGGGGGAGGGACTTGTAGCCTTAAGAAGGGAAGGAGGTGCAGTGCTTCATCAAAATATATGATGGATGCTAAAATCTCATTTTGTGTTTGATGTATAAAATAATCCCTAGACTTTTATAGTTGTAATTATTTAAAAAAAAGCTACTGACTGAAACTCCTCTTCGAAATTTCTCTCAACCATATTGTTCATTATATCAGTGACTTCCAAAGATATGACAGCTTTATGAATTTCATCGAGTTGGTATGTGCAGTTGCAATTTATGTAGAAGTTTGTAAAAAGGGAAATTAGTCAATTTCGAGATTTTTTAAGCTCAGATTCAACAGTATGCTTTTCAGGTAATCGTGTTTTAGTATTTTTTATTAAGAAACACTTCTGCTTTATTTCGATTAAAACTAAAGACCGATTAAAGAGATTTACGAATTTAAATCTAAAAACATGTTAATTACTTACATTTCACGTCAGCAATTTCTTTTACCAGATATATGAGCGAAATTAAAATGCGGAAAGAAGGAACCATGCTTTATTCAAAAGGATGTTATGCTGCACTTGATCAGCACGTAAACGAAGATGTTTTTTGATCTTTTTAATTGTTGAGTAATTCAAACACAAACACAATTAAAATTTACATTAAGCAATCGTCGTTAGAAAAATAACGATTTCCTTAATAAGGCATACTAACTAACTAGAAAGGCATTTTTCTGTTCATAGAATTGCATGTCACAGAGTCTTTTAATTTTATAAACATTGTAGATTACTATGCTATGCAATTTCAATACGATGAGCGGAGCGTGGTAATGTGTAATTGGACAGGAGCCGCTGCTGCCACTCAGACAAAATAGCACTGTTAAAGGGAAACGAGGATCTGGAAAGTAAAAGACAGAGGAGTACAGACGTTACCTTCGAAACTCCAAGCCTGCTGGCTGATTTGTGACGTCACTTACTTGAGGCAAGCAGATTACATTGACTAACATTGACTAGAGCCGATTTTCAGATAGGCCGACGCATCAAGATAAAGTTTCATCACATTGGATCCAATTCATTTACTTATACTTTCGATTTTTCATTTTTGCGGAATAAGGTTAGCAGAAAAAAGTTTTGACACATTGCAAAGCTTTGCCAAATCCACGTGCTGAGGCCAATATTGGTATCACATTGGCTACATAGTGGTTCACAATATTGGCACTGCCTTGGCTGAATAATACCTCCCAATATTGACATTGCCTTGGTTACATATTAGCTCATAATATTGGCTAAAAATTGAATAATGTGTACATCCTTCTAAGGCAGGGATTCAAGTGAAACAGCACTGCGATCGCTTTGAATTGCAATAGCTACTGGAAGTGAATTACATTATCATCAACTTAAATTGGCATGACGTCACTACAGGTGGAGCCAATAAGAGCTCACAAGCACTCAGCGATCTCCTCTTATTCGCCAAGTAGGCTGTGACGTTTTATCTAGCTCGTTTTTCATAGGCAAACGTCACGCTGACGTCACGATGTTTTTATCAAGAAACGTTCTAATGTAATTCATTTCCAGTCGCGATTGTAATTTGCGATTGCCTGTTTCACTTGAATCCCTGCCTTAGGCAGGGATTCAAGTGAAACAGCACTGCGATCGCTTCGAATTGCAATCGCTAACTGGAAAGTGAATTACATTATCGCTATAAATGCTAATCGCACTGAAGTCACTACGGGTGGAGCCAATAAGAGCTCACAAGCAGTCAGCAATCTCCTCTTATTCGCCAAGTAGGCTGTGACGTTTTATCTAGCTCGTTTTTCATAGGCAAACGTCACGCTGACGTCACAATGTTTTTATCAAGAAACGTTCTAATGTAATTCACTTCCAGTAGCGAGTGCAATGTGCGATCGCCTGTTTCACTTGAATTCCTGCCTTAAGTCATAACTCCTTTCGATCTATAGGTCCGCTATACTCCGGACCGGTCGGAACTATGGATTTTGAGAAAAAGGGTTTCATGGGTTTGGATTCTAAACGACTCAAATTTCAACGTCGTTATTAATTCAAGGAAAAATTTTGGACTTAACTTATCTGGAACTGCAAAAGTTTTAGTTTTTATCGAAAAATAAATTAATTTACACGAGTAAAAAATATTTTTCAATTGACCGTAAATTCTAAAACGCAAAAAGTGGAGGGATAAGGGGGGAGCTTGCCCACTTACCCCACAGGTGAGTCATGTATAGCTTCTGCTCTGCAAAAAGTAGGTGCTCCTTTTGCAGTATAATACAGCTAATTTTATAGTAATTTTACTGTAATAAACTGTAAAATTGCTAATTTTACAGTAACAAAACTGTAAAATTGCTACTTTGCAGTAATAAACTGTAAAATTGCTAGTTCACCGTTTATTACTATGCACTTTACAGTTTTAAACTGGAAACTCTGCTGCCAGTATTATGTTGATGTTTTTACAGTATAATACAGCTAATTTTATGGTAATAAACTGTAAAATTAGCAATTTTACAGTAATAAATCGATAAGTAGTTAGTTTTACAGTTTATTACTGTGATTTTGGTTTGAAACTGGAACCTCTGCTGCCAGCATATACTGTAAAAACAACATTTTATTTTTGCAGTGTGTGCAAAAACTCCTGTTGATGCTTCAAACTTTTCAAAAAATATCTTTCTGTGCATCCGCCATCGTCCATGTCTAATAATGTTGGCTAAGAAGTAAAATAATCACAAAATTCTTCATGATAATGTTCTTTATTTACATTATGTACATTTAAGCAATCAGAACAACCACTATTATTGTCGCGTAAAATAAATATAAATTTACTGACATTTCTCAGAAGCATAAGAGAATACTAAACTTAATAGCAGGAGATTCTGTGACATAGATATATTAAAATATTCGAAATTAAACATTAAAAAAAATATTATGAACGAACATTAATTTCAATCAAATTTTTTAAAAATAAAAACAGAAATAAGTAAACGTAGATAAGTAAACAGAAATAAGTAATATAAGATCGCCCACTAAAAAAGAAAAAAAAAAAACTCCTTGAAAGAAGACAAATTTCCTAAAATTATTCATTCTTGAAATGGTATCTTTTTCTTGAAAATTCGTTTGGAAACTTAAATAAATCACATATTAAGCTCAGTAATTATTAATAATATGGAGAAAGTGATATAGGACGGTATGTGAATCTGATTCTTCTCTAATGCAAACGAAAAATGTAATATAGTGTACTTACTTAGTATCTATTCAGTTAACTTGGTTTTTAAAAAGTTCTCCTCTTCTTTTTATTTATTAATTTATTATAAATATGCTATTATCATTAAGTTTATACTCATTCTAATATCATGTGTGCCCGCACTTAGTTTAAATTCATATCTTAAAAAATGAGACTTTTTCTGTTAGTCATATAGCATTTGAAGACTTTTTCTTAGTTTATTTATTTATTAGGGATGCACCTAATACTCGGTAAATATTCGGCACTCGGCCAAATTTGAATCAGGTACTCGGCCGATACCGAGTAGTTGTAGAAAATTGAATAGTTCAAGACACATTTTTCAATAATTAAAAATATGCAAATATATATATAATGCAATCATTTACAATTAATATATTTATAAAATATGACTGAATTCTACGTATAACTTTTTAAAAAGTTATAATACCAAATCAGTACAAAAATTAACTAAGAATGTGCAAATGTTATTAACTTTGCAAATGTAATTAGAACTAATCAATAATAGATAAATATACAGGGTGTCCACTCCAATCGTGGACCAATAGCTAATTTCTAAACCGTTAGAGATAAGCATAGAGTTGATTTAGGAAAAAATCTCCAAATTACGAAAGGCATTTTGGGTCTATTCAATGTTTTTCAAAAAATCAAATTTTGAAAGAGTTACGAAATTTAAATTTTTATACAGCCCCCCAGTCCTATCAATCATATTTAGTAAAACATTCTTGACACTGTAACGTTTAAAACTAAAAAAAAATCACTCTTCTACCACAAAAATTGACCGAGTTATGACGTTTTGAAAAATCAAGATTTTGCATTATTTCATGACGTCATCCAGCGATCGCTTAAGGGACCGTATGCGAAATCCTTCAAAATCTTGATTTTTCAAAAAGTCATAACTCGGTCAATTTTTGTGGTAGAAGAGTGATTTTTTTTCAGTGTTAAACGTTACAGTGTCAAGAATGTTTTTCTAAATATGACTGATAGGACTGGGGGGCTGTATAAAAATTTAAGTTTCGTAACTCTTTCAAAATTTGATTTTTTGAAAAACATTGAATAGACCCAAAATTCCTTTCGTAATTTGAAAATTTTTTCCTAAATCAACTCTATGCTTATCTCTAACGGTTTAGAAATTAGCTATTGGTCCACGATTGGAGTGGACACCCTGTATATTTCCAACTTAATTGATACTTTATATTTATTCATTTAATATAGTTTCATTTTAAAAACAACTTTTTTCTAAAATTTTTGACAAAATAAATAAAATATTTTAAACAATGCATTCGTTAAATTCAGTGGGATTTTTATTCTAAGAACTATCATATAGAGGTCCATTCCAATGACCAGTTCATATGTCAGGGTTCGAATTTACTGCTGGTCCATTGGTTCCAGACCAGTAAAACTCGCCTTGAATCACCATAAAAATAATAAATAATCCAAGGACCACCATTTTTTTAAGAAAAAAAATGTGGTTAATAATTTAAGGTGACCCAGTGATGTTGTCTGTTAACCAGTATATATTCCTGTTCACTGGTCGAGAAGACCAGTAAAATTTTGTAATGATTTCTAACCCTGCACCGCTGTATGTCAATGATTTTTTAAAAAACAATTGGTACTCCGTACTCGGCAACTCGGTACTCAGTCGAGTAGTGAAAGGCCGAGTACTCGGTACTCGGTGCATCCCTATTATTTATAGACTTTTCCAAAGCCATATTCAGCTAATACTGTAACTGCCATACCTAGTACGGTTTATACGGAAGAGTACAAATATGCATTGGTCTTTATTCAAAAGCATACCAATTGTATTAATATACAAAAATGGCATTCATACTTGAAATACAATAGAAATTTGCTTCAAAAATTGCTTTAAGAACAATTTGGCCCCACGTTTATGCAGGACAATCAGCCCGATTTTCGCACACCTTGGATCAAGTTCGCCATCATTTTCGACTTTATCATGTGACAAATTTGTCATCCAATTGGCGAATCGGATATGATTTCATACACGTGACTGGACAAAAAAGACAGAGGGAGAAATTCGACTGGCACGAGAATTGAACTGAATGTCCTTACATTCGAAATTGCTTCTCATTTGGCTGTTTCTGTTGAGAAAGAATTTTCGTTACTGCAGAGTTCCCTAGTGTAAATGATTCCTTTTACATTTTTTCAATACTTACAGTAAACAATATAACCATATTCTGCTTTTCAAAACAATTCCATCATAAAACCACATTGTTGAGCAAGTGTTGATGTAAAGTTACATCATAAAATCAAAGTCCAAAGTCAAAACTGAAAGATTGATTTTTTTCTTAATAATCCTAAGTACTTTTACGATTGTTTATCAAGCTATTGGGATCTTTATCGACATACCTTATTTCGGCATCGCTAAATAGTTTATTAAATTCTTCTGTCGTCATTTTTACGTATCCTTTCGGAGGCACGTGATCTCCAGGGGCATAATAAGCGTGGAAAAACTGTTTTTTTAACTCAGAAGTTGTATGCGGATGGGCATTGTCACTCTCAAAGCTTTGAGGTGGATAGGGCTGTGCGTACTTGCAATGTCTTTGCTTTTTACACCATCAGTTCCAACGAATATGTACTGAAACTGCTCGTGTGGTTTCACGTTGCCGAACGCACCAGCTGAATTGGTTTCAGAGTTGCTGTTAGCACTCACATAGGCAGCACTTTCAAGATTGAACTGATTTGCTGATGACGAGCCGTTTCCCACGAAGATTTGCGAACTGTGGTCCAAGTACACGAAAGGTTGATCTTGTGTCACATTCTGGAACTGTATCTGTGAAGATTGGGGAGTGCTTGCAGTTAAATACAACAACTCGTTGTCTCGTGGATGATTCTGCACTTGATGTAAAAACTGAGACTGTTTCGTTATTGGCACGTGCACTATGGCCACCTCTCGATCCACCACTGCAGGTACACCATGTATGTTCGTTATCACCGTAGGATCCTTGTAAATTTTTCCTAGTTTAATGTTCTTGTCGAGGTAGTTTGTCAATACTTTTGGCATAAGAGATTTTTTAAGAGCATTCAAAGCCATCGTGCCAGTATTTTTTGTAAATTTATTCAAATTAAGTCCCACCGGATGGAAAAATGCTTTCTGGCTTCCCAATGAATGGAAAGGCTGCGTAGGAATATAACTCTGCACTTTTGGAACAATGAATTTTTTCATCTGATTTGCCAAATTTTTACCGATGGGAGAAAGAATATTCTTGGTAACTTCAAAAGGCTTTCCTTTAGGTTTCAAATTCGACAAATATTTGACATCAGTGAATAAATCTTGATTTGGAGAAAATGGCTCAGAATCTAAATGAAGGACATTAGCAGAGTTTAGGTCATAATTATTAGTTTGTTGATGTTTAGGGGAAGAATATTCATCAAGTTTAATTTCGGTTCCTTTAAAGTTATTTAAGGCATGGTGGTTTGACAGATGGGATAGATCGTACAATTCTGAATCCGTGCTTGGGTGATGGAAATCTATGTTAGTGTGCTGGTTTTTAAGTATCTGTGCAAATAGCTCAGGTTTATGCTTCGGAGAGCCGCCTGATGAATCGAGAATACGAGGGAATTCTTTACCTTTAAAAACATTGGGCATAAGATGCATTTTATCAAAGTGTATGCTACCTATTTCTTTAACTGAGTGGGGATTAACTTCCCCTATTGGTGTTATTTTGAGGTATGCTTTTTCTCCTTGGTGGATACCTTTAAAGTTTTTCAGCGGTATTTCCTCTAGTGAGGGCAAAATATATGGCACATTTTGACGGGGATTCTCAAATAAATCTAAAGGCTTTCTCGGATTCTCCAAGTAAATTGGTTTATAATCTAAATTTTCATGTTTCGGAGGAGCATCGTAAGATGACTGTGGAGGGTAATACTGAAAAATGTTTTTCGAATGTCCTTTGGGACTATTTTGCTGCTGTTTTACTTTCGGGTGGTTCTGGTAAGGAGGTAACTGATATTGATGGCCACCAGAAAGCTGTTCAAGATGTCCCTGATTCTGATGTGCGTTAGGATTACTTAGCTGCTGTTTTACTGTCGGATAATCATGATACGTAGGTAATTGGTATTGATGACCATCATGGAGATGTTCAAGATGACCCTGATTCTGATGTGCGTTAGGATTACTTAGCTGCTGTTTCACTGTTGGATAATCCTGATAAGTAGGTAATTGATATTGATGGCCATCAGGGAGATGTTTAAGATGATCCTTATTCGAATGCGTGTTATGATTACTAAGCTGCTGTTTTACTGTCGGAAAATCCTGATAAGTAGTTAATTGGTATTGTTGGCCATCAGGGAGCTGTTTAAGATGTCCCTGATTTTGATGTGTGGTAGGATTACTTAGTTGCTGTTTGATCGTCTGACGATCCTGGTAAGGAGATGACTGATAAGGATAGCCACCAGAAGCCTGATTCTGATGGTTGTGTCCCTGATTCTGATGTGTGGCGTAATCTAATTGCTGCTCGTGCACATGATCTGATGCTGAATTTGAATGAAATTGATGATCTGCAGGCACATGCAAACTTCCACCATGTGCTGTTTGGTATTGATCGAGTGGCACATTAACTTGATCTTGGTAGTGGTTTGAAACCACATTATGTTGTACTTCATTTTGAGGTTGATATTGATTCGCAGACTCGTACACTTGACCGTTATCTTGTGGTTGGTACTGCTGCAAATATTCTTGATTGTGTTCCTGAGATGGAGAATGGTAGTAGCTAGTTGAAATTGGATGTTGTACGCTCTTAACTGGTTCGTACTGTTCTAAAGGCGGCAGATAGTATGGCTCCAGCGGTCTTTGAAGGTGAGAAGGGAATTGAATTCGATTTTCGTGTGAATGATCATAATGTTTTCTTCTCGCGGGGCCAAAGTGGAAAGGATGACCAGGTAAAATAGGCCTCCAACCGCCGTACAAAATCTTCGGCGGGGTTAGACTAGAAGCAAGCGAAATGATAACAATCAGAACTAATGACACGAAAATCGTGTTTGAAACCTGGAAAGAAAAAGAAAAGAGACATTAACAAAACAGGTAAAGAGAGATACCACTTTAGGCGCATTAGAAAAGCATTAAATCAGTAATTTAAAATTTCATAATCTAAAATTTTAAAATATAAAAAAAGTAGCTGACTTCAAATCGAAGTTGAGGAATGGATCTGACCTTGTATGATGGTAGAGAAGATCTAGCAAACAAAGCAATTTGAACTTTATTCATAGTAGAATTACACTGCAAAAAATAAACGGTTGTTTTTACTGTATAGTACTGGCAGCAGAGGTTCCAGTTTAACCCATTAACGCCTGACATTTTGTTTTCCAAAGATATTTTGTATACTGGTTACAAACTGTTTAATGTTCAGGAAAAATAATAAAAAAAATATTATGTGAAAAATAATTTTTTTATTAAGGAAAGAAGAATTGTCCCTTAAAAGTTACGATAGACCCCAGAGGGTATATACTTTGTTTACAAATTTTTTTTTTCTGCCTACGATATAATATTTAAACAGACATTTTATAAGAAGAAATAAAATCAGCAATTAACATAAACTGGGAAGCTAGGAATAACTTTGAAAACTTAGCTTTTTTTCTTGAGATTGTGAACAATGTCATTTTTGACAAAGGTCATGTTAAAACTGCTACAGAACACACTTTACAATGGTTATGTGCTGCAATCTG
Organism: Uloborus plumipes; assembly: GCA_038373865.1. Taxonomy (NCBI): domain Eukaryota; kingdom Metazoa; phylum Arthropoda; class Arachnida; order Araneae; family Uloboridae; genus Uloborus; species Uloborus plumipes. The sequence goes on from JAXGGA010002881.1 coordinate 49,857, forward strand.
TTAATAACGAATTAAAACAATACCAAGGTACTAATTAAACACCATTATTTGGTTGAAATGTTCATTTTGGGGAAATTCAGACCCTTTTTTGGACCGTCCCTAAAAAGGGACGCTAGGCATTAATGGGTTAAAACTGTAAAATGCACCGTAATAAACTGTAAAATTAGCAGTAATATATATTTTACTGCTAATTTTACAGTTTATTACCGTGCATTTTACAGCTTTTAAGAGGAACCTCTGCTGCCAGTATTATACATTAAAAACAACTGTTTATTTTTTACAGTGTATTTTAATATTGGTATTTTTCATGAGAGATATACTTCGCTATGGGTTCTACAGATTCTATATTGGATACAAGAAGGTCATGTTTCCTAAATTATTTAACTTAACTCCGTATTTGTAATTTCGTTTTGCTTTCCAGATTGCTACTTAAAGTACAGCCTGATTTTGATTAGTTGACTCCCAATGTGCCTAAGATTGGACGATCTTATTTGGTAAAGCAGGAATAAGTTGCAGATAAAAGTTATTCGCATTATGTCAATATAAGAATTTCTCCCATTTCAACCCAAACATTAATGAATTCGCCTAAGTTTGAAAGTCTTTTCCAGAGCAAGACTATAATTTTTCGTGGCAGAGGGCATAAAAGTCGTTTAGGGATTCTGTGACCTACAAAAAGGATTTAAAATTAGCAGAAAAAAACTAATAGTGAATGATTCCCATTCCCTTTATAAAACAGGAGTGAGGATCACCTGTTTAAGTGCCTAATGAAGGTTATTGACATTGTGCCAATATAAGAATTTCTCCCGTTTTCAACCCAAACATAAATGAGCTCGTCTAAAGTTGAAAGTCTTTTCCAGAGCAAGAGTATAATTTTTCGTGAATGCATCAAAGTAGTTAAGTGATTACCCGACCTACAAAAAGTACATCAAATTAGCAGAAAAATAAACTAATACACAATTCAGCGTAATAGCTTCGAGGCAAGAACGAAGTCGAAAACGGCTTTTAATAACAATAAAAGCGAAAACTTGATTGAGATCAAACGCTTGGCTACATCCAGCCACCCAGAGAGCGCAACAAAGTTTCAAGTCCAGAGTGTCTGAAATCCGAAACACACTTCCCACAGCAAGATAAAAAGTGAAGTTAACCATCTGAGACTTTAACAGTCAATCAGTCAATCAGCTCACAGCGTGATGAAGATGAGATCAAGTAAGAAAAGGCATTTATCCGCTCGATCAAGCGACGACTTTCAGTGAACGAGGATCGAAAATAGGTTGATGCTTCCTTTTCCTTTTTTTCTTCTCTCTCTCTGGTAAATTTCCTGAGAACTGAAGATCAACAAAACACTCTTCTTTTTCTGGATGAGCAATTTCAATAATAGAGACGCTAAATTTTTGCATTAGTTTCTCTGCTGGCGTGCCTGCCTAGTAGAGTTTCCTCTAAATGTTAATTCTTTTCAACTCACGAGATGAAGTTGGAAGGTATGCAAGGGTTCTGTGAGGGTTTTGACCCCCTCGCCAGTATCGTAGGGGGCCATCATGGAGATACTGTACGTCCGTGAAAGCCGCGCCTAGCACTCGCGAACCATTCCACTGAAAAAAGGGGTGATGGGTTGTGAGTGAGAACTTTCCGAAGTTTCCAATTTAAAACTTGCATTTTTTTTGCTATCCTTTTGACATATTGATCTAAACTATATAGTTGAAAGTGGCATCGTTCTACGTTGTTTCACACGGTTCAAAATGGTTCTTATTGTTCTTCCCCTTGTTGTTATCTTACCTATCACCCCTATTTTGGTAAGATCAGAGAAGACCTGACGCATGCATAAACACGCGGAAGGTTTTACTAAAGAAGAGCAGACAGTAAGCTGGCAATTTGGGGTGCGCTGCTTCACTTCTCCAACTGTATCGTCATTTGGTGCGAAGTCCGACTTCCACAGTACACACATGCCATAGGTACCCGTTTATAGGGTAGGCAACCATTCACAACACAACAAAACATTCACACAAATGAAGGACAAGGACAGGAGAGAGAAAGTGCATCCATGCCCGATCCGGGATTCGAACCACGGGACCTCCCCATCCAATCAGACTTCTCTGACCACTAGACAAGGGGCCGGTACCCAAGCAGATGTTTTGACAAATTGATAAAAAAGATACATGGTTCAGCGTATCATCCACTCTATATTTTTTTGAGGGTGATATATGAGTTGTGGTGTGAATGCGATGGTGAAAGTGGTACCGATAGATAGCACTATACGTGCCATTTGCAGTAGTAGCAATGGCACAGCGTGGTAAGCATCGCCATCTGTCTCGGAGAAGTATGTTCTAAAATACTAAAATAGCTTTAAGTTACTCCAATAGAAATCGACTACTGGAAAGAAATATTTTAATGCAAATTAATATTTTGAAGCATGTATCTATTTTTTTCGTACGACAGTTCGAAATTTATTATTTGACTTCATTTCATATTCGGTGTCGCATACAGCGGTTTTATATGAACATTTATACAAAACTTTCCAAATCGACACCAATTTTTTGATGAATAACTTTGTTTTAAAAAATGCCCAGAAAACTACGCTTGGAAAATTTTTAAATATGTATAAGTTCTTATAAATTTTTTTCTCACAAAAGCTTATTTAACATTATCGAAATTGCGTATTACTGTTTTTTGTAGGATTGTCGTCTAGAGAAAATTCGTCCTATTTTTTACTGTAAACACAAGACTTGTTATTTTTATTTCTGTTATTAATCAATTAGTTCAAGCTTAAAGCAGTGAGTAACCGCCTCTGAGCAAGGGCTAAGGGAGGAACATGCAATACACCGCCAACTCGGCCATTTCGATCCATGGACTGCAGTTTCGCGCTTATTGTGCGCTCATCAGCATGGAATAAAGTAGCCGAGTTGGAAATCCTCTTATAGAGCAAAGAGAGCGAAAAAAAAAAAAAACAAAAAAACAAAAAAAAAAAAAAACGATGTGCGGTCGCTCGCTGGTATTCTATTTTCACATTAGCAACCAGTTTTTTTTTTTTTTTTTTTTTTTTTTTCGCTCTCTTGGCTCTATAAGAGGATTTTTGCTTCCAACTCGGCTACTTTCGTATTCCATGCTGATGAGCGCACAATATGCGCGAAACTGCAGTCCATGGATCGAAATGGCCGAGTTGGCGGTGTATTGCAAGTTCAAGCTTGTTTCTGTCACACTATATTGTCTTACCATACTATATCTGTAACTCACAATTCCTAATTCAATGGTGAACTTTTATAGTCAATAATTTCCATTAAGGGTGCCCCTAAATGCTGTAATTTTATCTTGCCGTGCCAATTCTAAACAAGTTCGGCGACTCTATGAGACAACTATTTTCCCCGGTGTTATAATAAATAATTGTAAATAAAAAATAAGATGATAAAGTCAGAGTTTCTGCACAAGCTGGTTTCTTTCTGGGAGGGGCGGGGGCGTAAGCTACTTTTAGAGGCTTTAATTTCGTTTTTAAAATCAAGTCAGGGTTTACTTTTCTTTTGACGGTAAGGGACGGTAAGAGATTTCCTGTCAGCCTATGGGCGGCATGGAAATAAATTTGGCCCTGCTATTCGTTTCGATAGACCATCAGTACATTATTTTGAAGAAAAATTACTTCCATCTATAACAACTAAATAAAACACAAAACTATTATATATGTAAAAAAATAAAAAATAAACTTTTTCTATTTTAAATTTTAACACGACTTTTGACGCTCACTTTTAGGGTGGAAAAAATGCTGCAGAATTTTAGATTATCTCACAAAATGCATTTCATCTTGTTCAACTAGATTTTTACAGAAAAGCTCGTTGGAAGAGCTCTGTACACCTTTAAAAAAAGGGGGGGGGGCGCAACAAAACTCTAACGGAAGTTTCCATAAACTGAGTCTGATGAACGCGCTCTCGCAGGTCCGTAGATATAAGTAATATCATTTTAAGGGAATCAAATTATGGTAAATGTCCTTCTTTTCTTTTTTAAAACAGCTACTTTAAAAATGTGCCAACTTTCTTGTGACAGGGGCACCAAATTTTGGGGCAACACTTTCGCGTAAAAATCGGGTCCTGTCTACACTACCACACACTGTAAAAATTGAATGTTATTTTTACAGTATAATACAGCTAATTTTATAGTAAAAAACTAAAATTTGATAATTTTACTTGTACTAAACTGTAAAATTGCTAATTTTACAGTTTGTTATAGAGCATTTTACAGTTTTAAACTGGAACCTCTGCTGTCATTTTTATACTGTTGTTTTTACAGTGTAATACAGTTAAATGTTTTGGCAATAAACTATAAACTTGCTAACTTTACAGTAAGAAACTTTAAAATTGCCTATTTTACAGTTTATTACTGTGAATTTTAGTTTTAAATTGGAACCTCTACTGCCAGTATTATACTGTAAAAACAACAGTTCATTTTTTGCAGTATACTTTTAAACACTGAGAGCTACTTTTCAGTCCGTAACGATCCTAATTCATTCCCAAGGCTATAATGTTTTCAGAGTTATTCGAAACTTCGTTTATTTACAATAGCAACATTGACACAAAAAACATCATGTGCTAAAATAGAGAAATTACCGCGAATAACTAACTCATTCGCGAAAGTAACCCACACCAAACTACTGATAAAAACTATTTAAACTCCTAACATCACTTAACTGTGGAACAATTCTATAACTATTTCCACAACTTGTCGAGGTTAAAAAAAAAGTTATGACGATGAAAAATTACAGTAATCGTAGCTAATCTGTTATGTGTGTGCGGCTTGTAATACTTTAAGTCAATAATTGACACTGAAAATCAGTCGTCTATATCGCTCTTCTTTTCAGGCATATTTTTTTACGTATTTCCTCCGCTCGGTAGCACGTTGCAGAGGCATTAAATCATGGTGGTAATCGTGTCTGGGTTTATTCCGATCGCGCTGTGCTTGAATAACGATCTTTTGAAATCAGAGCGTTACATAAATGTAAACATTTAGATGGCTGGGATCTTGAAGTTATCGATAGCTTTCACTTGCGATAGCAGAAGATAGTTTTCTCTTTTGATATTGAAAAGCTCTTACCGAAGTTGTAAGAAAATGGTGCTCCTGAACTTAATTTTTTTAATGAAGAGATTCTAAATTTAGCGAACGAAACTCAGAGTTTTACCAAAGGATAAAATATGAGCATGCACAGGCATACATGCTTGCATAAATTGGTGTAGTAGGTCGGAAATATTTGAGGCAACTGATCTTGAGGTTTTAAGAGACTCGCCAAAAGAAAAAGTGTTTTTAATCAATTTATGTTACATTTGCACCCCAACCAGGAACGGATACAAGAGAAGGGCAATGGAGCGATCGCCCCTCAATTGGGAGACTCTTCATCGGTAATTTTTCGATATTGAAATATTTGAAAATGCAACTTCTTTCGAGTTTTAATGAAGTTGGGGGAAGGAGGTTTGAGGCTCTCCCCCGGAAATATTTCGGAATGTAAGTCCGAAATATTGTGATCAGTATTTGAAAACCAGAATGCAGAGTAAAGAGTACGTAACACAGATCAATCGCCCCTCCCTTGAAAAAATTCTAGATCTGCCCTTGACCCCAACCCCCAACTGTAGCATTGCCTACACTTAATAAGGAGATATGTCAGACGCAATAAAACAGAAATGAAATATTGTGAGACTGTTCACCAATTCTGACGAATTGTTTTAGCAAAATCTGCCGAATAAAAACATTCTTTTAGAGACCACAGTAACCTCCTATTGGTGCACCCCTGACTCCCTAAATTTTAAAGAGCTCACTCATATATTATATAAGATTGCTGCTCCAGCTGAAATTACTAGAAAATTTTTTTCTTTAAATTCATAGACTGAACCCAAACATGGTGCAAGTGAAGCTGTGCGTCGCTCTCACCAAAATAACTACAATGCAAAATTATGCTCTTCAAATTTGAAGAGCTAACAGTTATTATGGGAGAGAGAGCAGAGGCAGATCTAGCTTTTAGTTTTTGTGGGGGTCATTATCGGAAAGATGAGTACGATGTCCAATTTTCGGGGTCTAATTGGTAGCGTGTGACGAATTTTTCGAAATTAAGAACCCAAATGTAACTTTAGCTAACACAGGGGCCGCCGCTTATATGAATTACGTTTGTTCTAAACAGTTTTGATTTAATAAAGCAGCAGATTCAATAAATGGACTGATTCAATAAAGCTGACTGATTCAATTTTGTTAGGTTTTTAGAAATTTGATTCATTAAAGCGGCTGATTTAATGAACCACTGACTCAATTAACCGGCTCACACCACATTTGATTCCTTAAGGGAGTCGTGATTCCACGACCCCCTCCTCTATACCCGTGCCTGAGAGAAAGTACTGATGTGCCACTCTAGCTAAAATTACTAGAAAATTATGGTCCTGAAATTTATAAAGTTCACCCGTTCATATGGTTAGAGCTGTGTCGCTCAGTCTAAATTGCTACAAAACTGTGTTAAAGACCGATTCCATATTGTGAGGGAATACTGCTCAGCATTCATTCAGTAAAATGTTGAAGTTCTCCTTCAACAAGATATAACAAGGAACTTGGGGTTTTTAGCACCCTGCTCTCTTCGCTCGCCAACCTCGGTTCCCAGCCTGATCATTCGAAGTTTTCCTTATCATTTTTATTGCCGTTATCATCATTATTCTTTACATACGACTGCAGTGGAAGCAGGGGCGTTCCGAACTAAATTTTTTAGGAGGGGGAAAATTATCAATTTTACCGAATGAAGTTTCAATTTTACCGAATGATAAAATACAATCATACACACATGTCGTACATGTATAATATTTAGTGAGAAAAAACCAGGCATATTTTTTAAAAAATTCTAAAAACTAAAAAGAACAAATAATCTCAATGTTGCAATAATCTTCAAATTGCCGAATCGTCAGCAAAATGTGTCAGGTACGGAAATTATTGGGAGGTCACAGTGAACTCCCGTGACCTCCCACCGGGGCGCTCCTGGGTGGAAGATATTCAAGTGTCGTAGAAGGTCATTTATTTGTAACCAGCTTACCTAAGAAAACAAAAAGCAACGGAAACAGCACCCAAAAATATTTTTAACAACAGCCCACTCAAAACTATTATTACATGACGAAATAATGGTAACTGCGTGATACTTTCTTCTAACTCTTAAACACATCGGTTAACGTCCTTAATCGCTTCACGCGATGAAAGTAGTAAACAGGTGGTTTATCAGAGGAACAAGTCAATGAGAATCACTAGAAAGTGATGTTGAACGTGACCTTCTACCCCAGACGATTCAGCCCTCGAACCTGACCCAGTTTTAGATTCGGTCTCATGGGAAAGCTGTTTATTTTCATCGCTAACTTATTGCTTGGAAATAAATCAGGCTCTAATTGTAAATGAAGGGACATTAATTTGTTTGAGATTTATTTAGATCATTTAGTACGTGAAACAGATTGGCTGGGGAGGTTTGCTACTATGAGGCTTTGAAAAAAGCAGGGGTTTTTTGAAAAAGCCCAACCCACCCGGGTTTTTGATGAAAACCCCGGACTTTTTCTGTTTTTTTCAAGAATACTTTTAATATGATTCTCTATTTACTCATTGTGTACCAAACTACTGACTGCTTGCTACTTTTATTTCACATAGAATCAGAGAAACAATGAAGAGAGGTCACTGTGACCTCCTAAAAAAAATCTTAGTTTGCAAATTTGTAAAAAAGCCTTTTTTAAATTGAAATTGATATTGGATTGAGTTTATAGATTGAACTAATTGTTGCTTATTTTGATCTTCTAAGTATTCGAAAAAAAAAATAAGTGTGAAATTCATGTGCAGCTTTATTTCTAATACTTAAGTTGTTCAAAACGGAAGAAGGCAAGTTCTGGACCAGGTATTGACCAAGACTAAATATTAAAACAAGCTGAATATTGTAACTAAATTGAGCAATTCAAATTTCTAGACTTGATATTGATCAAAATATTTAGTTTATTTCTAAAATAAATGTTTTCGACATGCAGTAATTTTGAAAAAACCCACTTTACTGGCATAGTGGGTTTTTTCAAGTGGGCCTACCCGAAAAAAACCAGGTGGGTTTTTTCGGGCTGGGCCCACTTTGGCGAATCCTGGCTACTGTGCTAAATACTATGCTAGAATTAAAGAAAAAAATAATTCATTTTTGAAGGTTTTATTCAACGTGCTCTGTCATGGTTTTTGTTGTTGTCTTGTGCCAGCTAGGCTGGCAATTTGGGAGGCGTTGCTTCACTTTTCCAGCTGTACTGACATTAGGTGTGAAATTCCACCTATACAGTACACACATGCCATAAAGACCTGTTGATAAGGTAGGCAACCATTCACAGCAAGACATTCACACAAAGAAAGGACAAGGACAGGACAGCAAAAGTACATTCATGCCCGAGCCGGGATTCGAATCCGGAACTACACAACCGAATCAAACTTCTCTGACCACTAAACAAGATGGTCGGCGCTCTGTCATGGTGTCAGGATTGCAAAACCTTTCTTTTCGGGATAGAAAATGAATCAATAAATGTGCATCACTGATCATTCAATCAAAATTAAACTCGTTTGCAGTTCTCTAACCTTTGCATTCTCTTTACTTTGATTCAGTCAATAAATCTCTAACTTCCATTTTTTAATTTTAACTATCGGATAGCGATTAACTTGATATCAAGCTTAATATCAATGTATGCCATTTTACATGAAAATCCTAAAACAAAACGCTCAAAGCTTCCCCGTTTTTTAAAAATAGTTAACACATATCCATTAATATACTACTACTTCTACTTTTGTGTGCCAAATGCTACAGTTTTTGACGAATTTCTGAAAATGAAATTGCGCTTAAGTGTTCAATCAAAATTCAATTCAAAAGTAAAAAAAGCCAAAAGGCAAGAATAATTTTGAATAGCAAAACACATTCTGTTTCTCCGAATGCTTTTTGCAGTCAAATACTTTCTTGATCATCTGATCGAGCAATCATGCGAAAAGAATGAAATTGGCGCTGCTCGCCAGGTATCGGTATTGTTTTGACATACTTTAATATTCCATTCATTTCACTAATGTCCTACCTAACATCGTATTCATTTCCTAATGTTATGGACGACAGCACTAATGGCACTGTTATGAATGACCTGAGTGTTTCTAGATTTCAGATGTGACATTTTTATTCACAAGTGGAAGTCCCTTTTGGACATTCGAATTCGTTTTCTGCTGATTCGGTCAACCGAACCGAATTCTTTCCGATCTAAATTGAGAAACGAATGCGAAAACGGGCAGTATCATCACTGATCAGCGTGAGGCAGTTTTTAGAGTGGATATACTATTCGCATACATTATTTGGAATTCCAACGAGAATAGACAGTAATTTGGTATTTTTAGTGAACAATACAGCTTTTTATATGTATGAGGGAAGTTAGTTGCAGATATCGTTGCGTAAGACGACAATTGTTCCGTCTCCAGTGTCTTTAGAATAAAATGAAAATTTGTCGTAGGCAGGGTTTGGGAGGAATATGGCGACCGGAGGAATGGGACAGCTGCATTTACGCCGGAATAAATGAAAAATAATTTTTAGTTTGTTTGTTAGCGATCGCTCCTTCTTTGAGGGACTGACCCCCATTAAATTTTCAACACTGAAGTTCAAAAAAGGTATTTTTAGACTATCTTTGATGCTATCAGAAGGGTGGTTAAGGGCTCTCCTCAAATACGTTTTACAATTGAAGTTTAAAACGTATAAAACCAAAATGTGTAGTAAGGATATATAATAAAATCAGCCCCTTGAAACATTTCTAGGTCGTCCGTGTTGTCCAGTACCAGGGTTTGAAAAAACTTGGATTTTTTTTGAAAAAACCCAGCCCGCCTGGGTTTTCGATCAAAAACCCGGGTTTTGGTGAAAAACCTGGGCTTTTTCCGAGTTTTTCCAAGAATTATTTTAATATCATTCTCTATTTGAACATTATACACCAACTTTTACATTTCATAGAATCAGGGGAGACCTGAAGAGAACTGTGACCTCATAAAAACACTTCTTCGTCAAATTTGGAAAAAGCATTGTAATATTGAATTTTTTAAATTGATATTATATTCTAAATTAATACTGAATTGAATTTATAGACTGAAATAATTATTGCTTTTTTTTATCTTTTAAGTATTAAGAAAACAAAAAAGTGAAATTCATGTGCAGTTTTAATTTTAATGCCTAATAAACTTTCAAGTAAGGATGATTCAATTTCTGGATCAGGTACAGACCAAGACTATATATTGTAACAAACTTAATAGTATAACTAATTGATTCATAGCAATTTCTAGGCTTAGTATGGATCAAAATATTCGTAATATTTAGTTTGTTTCTGAAATAAATGTTTCCAATATGCAATAGATTTTGAAAAAACCCTTTTACATACATAGTGAGTTTTTTCAAGTGGGCCTGTCCGAAAAAAAACCGGGTGGAATTTTTCTGACTGGACCCGCTTTGGCCAACCCTGCTCAGTATATACGTAGGAGATTAGAAACGAGTTTGAGTCTAAAGCTTCTACAGGTATGGGATAGGGATAAGCTAGAAATAAACTTTCATGTTTTATTTTAGCACAAATGCAGCCGTCTTATTCCTCCAACCTTCACATTCCTCCCTAAACACTTTTCATTCGAAACTTTCATGGTTTGTGCAAAGTTGTGTTATGAGGCAGACAACACTAAAAACGGTTTTGATGCGAGTGAGCAACTGTTATTAACGATCCCAGAGAACAGCTCGGTTTTTTCTTGGAGGAACAATCACAAATCAGTTTGAAGAGACGAGCATTTTTCTTCGACAAAACAATTTAATTGTTTTTTTCAAGATAACATAGTTTTGAATAATAAGTCCACTACGTTGTTTAGTTTCAAATTTTCTAGCAAATGTGCGAAACCTGCTTTATTTTACACAGTATCTGTAGTTTGATTCTAATTTTTTTTCTACTCCAAAAGAAAAAACTATTTTGATTTAGAACCAAGCGGATTTCCGCTTTGACAAAGTTAGGACTGTCGGTACCCCATCGTACCAATTAAAATTTAAACTACTCTCCAAACTTCTGTCCACAAGCATATTTTACCCTCAATATGAAACGTTGACATCTAAATGAACGAGACTAACTTTGTCGTTCTCTACTTACTTATAATTTGCAATGAAAAAAAATTGAAAGTGATTGAAAAGCAGTCAACCTATTTTTAGCTCTGTGTTTTAAAAAATTAGTGGCGACAGGAACAATTGATTACTTTTCGTCTTAATAGTCAGTTTAATTACTTCTAAATATATTCTGCCTTCAATATAAAATGCTGCCAGCAAAATGGAGGGACAAACTACGTGCTTGAGAAATAAGCTTGAAAAGATTTTTTGTTCGGCACGTCCTTATTGATTTCTACATACAAATATTAAAAGTGAGAGGAGGGCAGACAAGGTATTTTTAGCTCTCCGCTTTAAATACTTAGTTGCGACAGGAATATTGATAAGTTTTCATCTTTAGCTTTTATCAATTAAATCATTCGCGTTCGAATTTTAAAAAGCTCATTATGAATTCCACTCAGCGAGACAATCATTTAATTACAGGCTATCGGGACGCCATTCATCCAATCAGGTGTTCCAGAACGAGAAAGTTTTTAAAAATAGCTGTCGCACGAATTTTTGAAAAGGCTTGACAACATCCTGTGTGTAACATTTTCGAAGATCATTGCCCTTCGTAGAATAAGAGAGAAAGAACAACACCCTTCTGTGTAGCAGACGAGACGTTCTACTTGCACTATGCCGCAAAGAAGGGGACCAACCCAGTTTCGTTTTCTAATAATTTGTGAAGGTGACCCCTTTAGCGACAAGAAGGTAAATAAAAAGTGAACTGAATTCCCCCATCGCTAATGATGAATGGCGATCAGGGTGATGTCGCTGGAGCAAAAAATCGCATGGAAAGTTATAAGATGAAGTGATAAGAACAGGTTGGGGCGGTGTGGGGTTTAATAACGGGTATCAGATGACCTTAGCGGATGGATCTGGCACAGCCCGATTGCTTGCAGATGTTCAGGTGGGATATAAAACTGTACGCCACGGAAAAAAGGGGTGAAGGCGATGTAACACATTTATTTTTATTGCTAAATTACGTCCGGAAAAACGTGGGTCTTTAAAAATATCTTTATCATCGAAAGATAAAAAGATACTTTTAAAAAAATGGAGCAAATATATATTTTTAGTTGGTTCTCACGGTGGTCATAACTCGAATTGTGACATTGAAATTTGAAAGAAGTGGTACAAAATGAATTTTTAGGTTTTGTGTTGCACAGTAAATTTAGGGAGTGTAAGATTAATTTGGGGGTGTAAAGTCAAATATTATAGGTATGGTAATTGATGGTGTTCAGGCTCATCATTTGAAGATTTTCCAAAGGGTGAAAAACGATTGAATTTCATTAAAAAACAAAAAAAAAAAAACACGCCCACTTATAAGTCGCGAGGGGGGACAATTGACCCCCCCCCCCTAAATGACGGCCGTAATAAAATGAATTTACTTTTTATGCTAAATTACGTTCGGAAAAACGTGGGTCTTTAAAAATATAAAAATATCTTTATTATCTTGTGAACGAGATACAGATATTTTTTGAAAAAAATACAGCAAAAATATACTTTTAGCTGGTTTCCACGGGAGAGGGATGGTCATGACTCGAACTGCGACATTGAAATTTGGAATGTGCTATTAAAGGAAATTTTAGGAGGTGTGTTGCTCAGTTAAATTTAAGGGGTGTAGGATTAATTTTGAGGATGTAAAGTCAAATTTTAAGAAACTGGTAATTGAGTGGGTCAAGGGGGTCGATCCCCCCTGACTTTGATAAATCAATGCATTAATATATAAGTAGGCGTAGATTTTACTGTTTTCCGATGAAATTGCATTGTATTTTTACCCTTGTCCCCCCCTCCTTCCCCAGCAAACTTGAAATGACGGGCCTGGAATGTTGTAGTAAAATGAATTTTCGTAAGGGTGTTGTAAGTCCAATTACAGGGGATGAAAAACTAGAGGAGAATCGTGAATTTAATTTTTAGGCCGGTTGTAATACATTTTCCTTTTTTTTCTATAATGGAAGGAAGGAATGTTATAAAGAGAAATATTTTAGCGTAAATGATGAGAAGCAATGCATAATGTACCACAACTAATAACAAAACCAGAATTTGGACATAACCAAAATTTTCATTTTTTTCTGCTTTACGTCCAATTGTTTAGCTGTTGTTTGAGCCTTCAAAGGGTAATAGAAAAGAACTAATTCGAAATTTAGAATTTCGCTTTCGAGATGCAAATCACGGGGGTAGGTTAGAATTGTGTGTCAAGTTTCAGGGCCGTAGATGCTACGGAGGCTTCTAGCCGTCTGGTACAAACAAATACAGAAATATCGCCTTCTTTATACGTATATATAGACTAGCAGTACCCTCGTGGCGATGCCCATGCAATGAATGCAAAGGAAGTCAAATGAATAAATTTAAATTCACTCCAACCCTCTGAAGTAAAATTATTATATTCTTTAATTCAAATGTGCTCCACAACCTTTTAAATTCTACTAAAAGTCTTGTTAAAGTTTAAAACAATTCGCCAAATAAATCAGAAAGATATTAAGGTACGTAATCGTACGCAGTTTCCATTGATCGTTGATGTTTTTCGACCATCAAATTTAAACCACTATGTAACTTCAAAGACGAAAGAGCAGTTTGTCTGGAAAATGGACCTAGTGTTTCAGTTTTGCGTATAGAGTTAAGCATTGAAAATCGACTAAATTTGAGTCATTAATATATCCTGTTCTAATTAACGGAGAGAAACGTGCCAAGACTCTTCTTTTTCAGAAAAAAAAACACCCTTTCCAGCTATGTTTAATGTTAAAGTGTTGGGGAAAGTTTTTCCACATCAATTAGGCGAAATACACCAAAAATGAAACAAAATGAGTGCTGTGGGGGCTTCTAGCCACTGGTTACAAACACACAAACCGAGAAACAGAGGCCGTTATCTTTTATATATAGATGATTCAACTATATGTTGTTGCAAATCAATTTTTAAAAAACTTTGCTTTTTACTGATTTTTTTTAGTGTTAGTTTCAAAGAGAGACAAATGGTCGGCCATTTCACAGAAAACCAGACATCTTGCCCCACACGAGACAGCTCTATATTTCGCTTTAAAAGTAATATTTAAAACATGTAATAAACAAAGATTTTTTTCCCCCAAGAAATCACATACTCGTGTGATTTCTTTAAATAAAAAATAAATAAATAAATAAATAGAGATTGCTTGTTCTGCATTTAAAAGTTAAAAATAGACCTGTCACGTGCGGGACAAAATATCTATTTCGTAGAATGATCCTGTTGCACGTATTTTTCCTTTTTAAAGCTAGATACTCATTTCGTAAATAATTCCTCTTTCAAAAAGCCGGAATTGCGAAGCAAACGAAATCCGTCTATTTTTGAACGTTCTTTCTTATGTGACACACTAATATCAGTTTAAGTTACCAACTAATTTATTTACTGCTATAAAAATATTTCTGTCGCTTCCTTCCGCAAACGTGCAGAGAACAAAATATTAGCAGTGGAAGGTAACTAGGTGACTGAGAACAAGTGTTGGAAAAATGGTGGAAGTCTTTTTCTCCGGAATTTGTCGCACACAAAATTCAAAATACGTCGTGAATACAAAGTGATATGAAAATCACGTTTGTTAGGTAAACAATAACGTGCTATGATATGAATACATAATTCGTAGTTTGCTTTTCGTCATATCATACAGTCTGTGTCCTTTTCTGGACATGTGAGGATTAAACTTGAAGCTAGATTTCCTACCTCGTGTTTTTTTTAACTGCTCGATAGATGTCAAAAGGAAGTAATATTTGTTAGGAAATGACATCTTTTACATCAAATTCGGGATCTTCGAATTAATGTAAGGTGCGTTTTAGAATTTAATGAAAACTTCCTCGAGTAATTGAGTAGGAACTTAAATGTTGGAAGTTAGGGGAGACTTAAGACCTTAGGGCCATTCCAGTTTTTTTTTTTTTTAAACATTTTTTTCATGAATACTATTACAGCATTGTCATTCGGACTTTCCATATGTAAACAAAAAATGTGTCTGAAATTTTTTAAATAATATTTGTTTACATGTTTTTTACACTATGCCGGAGTTCTGTAATTATAAGTTGCAATTAGAATGAATTTAAAATATTGAAAAGGGTTTCGGTTGTCATTTTTTATTCTTTTAAGTGGAATACTTAAAGCTTATAACTTAATATTTTATGTACCTTATTAGGAAGCTGAAAAATAGCTAATTTGAGGAATTAATTTTTATTTATCCCTTGTTTGTTTATCCATTTAGGTTTATTTATTTATTTATTTATTTATTTATGAAATGTTTCTCTACATGCTAACTAGTATGTTGTGACCATCAAGAAAATTTCTTTATATTTATCTTATGAATTCATGTTACAAAATAAAATAACCTCCCTAATAGTTGGAGACAGCTCCAATTTCCCAATTATCGTAGTACCGCTGCAATAAAAAAGGGTAAAAGAGCGAAATTGGAAATCATTGTAAAAGCTTGTTTAGATTAATTACAAACATTCTATTTGTTAGCAAACAGAAAATGGCAACAGTTAAAAAATCATTGAAAATTTTCGGGCGTTTTGATACCTAACAATTGAATAGCGTGAAAGCAACCTTTTAATGGATTTATCTTTCCCATTGTTGATATAAGGCGGAAAAAACTCGAAAATATCCCCAACGTTATAAAAATAATTTCAGTAAATGCTTTTTCCTTTTTTTTAAAGAACATACAAAATAAATAAGACAATTTTAAATACCTTATTTTTAATAAATCCACAATTTTTGAAAAGAGATAAGGGCTCCTTGTGAAAAAGAAATAACCCTGCTAACACTTGTATGGAACACATTGTGTCGTGCTGGTACTGCCTTGTTTCTCTTCAGGATTACTCAGTTTACATTTCTCTTATCCTTTCCTAGCCAACAGCAGGGGTGCCCACAGGGGGGGATTATGGCGCAAGTTGCGCCATCAAAATTTTTAGGGGGGATTTTTTTTAAACTAATTTATTTATTTATTTAAATTATTTATAAATTTACTGTTTTAATTTAAATTATTTGCTGATTTTTTGAATAACATTTATTCATTATTTTTTTTAATTAAAATTATTTCTTTATCATTACTTATTTATTTATTTCTTTTGTGTGTGTGTGTGTGCTTAGAATGTCTGGAAGGAAAAAAAGCGATTCTATTCTGCGCATAATTCGTACTTTTTAAAAATTAATAATGTATTAAAAAAATAATAGTTATAATTTTAAAAAATAAATAAATAATATTTGAAAAAATGAATAAAATAGAAAAGAGGGATAAAAATAAAAAGCACAAGAGGGTTGTGAAAATTTGGGGGGGGGGGGGGATTTTCGCCATTGAGCTTGGGGGGGGGAATGGGCACCCCTGGCCAACTGCACCAACAGCACAAATAGTGGTGTCTTTGAGAGTTCCCAATTGTCCTCCGGGTACAATGAACTGACAGATCTATAAACAGCATAATTCTCAGAAATGGCCAATGTGAAAAAATATCGGTAGCAAAAAGCAGACTAAAATACAGGTGAATGTCGACGTATAGAGGTTCCTGTAAATGTGTGTCAAGTTAGAGAGGTTTGCAGCCATTGAAATTAACATTGGGCCAAACTATTGGAAAAATAAATATCGACTGAGTGAGGTTGTCAAGTTACCGAAGTTCTACTGTATTTAAGTTGGGTGATTGTGAGTTCATAAAAAAATACCTGAAAGTTTTAAAGAGAAAATGTTTGTGTGTGTGGGGGGGGGGGGGGATTTTTTTTTTTAACCAAGGCTCCTTTTACTTAAGTACACCTAATTTTATAATTATACACATATAGTAAGTAATTTCCTTTCGAAAAAAAACACATTTAAATTAGCGCTTCAATTTTTAACTGTTTGACATTTTGATTTTCATAAAAGACACAGAATTTCACTCAAGAATTTTAAAGTTATGGTTTTTTAATACAAATAAAAATATATATCATTTATTTATCTCCTAACTAAACTAAAGGTAATAAGCATGTAACTAAGGGTAACTAAAGGTACTAGCATAAACTAAAGGTAATAAGCATCAAAAATGAGAAAAATTCGATTCTCATATTGGATGCAAATAGATAGCATTTTTTTAAATGAAGGCATCAAAATAAAAAAAAAGGTGCAAATAAATTTTTTTATTAAAGTTTAAAAAAAGAATGGCATCTGAACATTTCTATTTGATGAATATTATTAATAATTATCGGAAAAATCATCGAAACTTCGAAAAAGAGAAAAAAATCCGGAGGTGAGAAGATAAAAGCATAGTTAAAAATATTTTATTTCAGGTATTTTCGAACATGAAAATACCAGAATCGATCATGAAAATACCGAAAATTCGGTAAAATACCGGAAAACAATCACCCCTGGTTAAAGGAAACAGTCGGGCATGCTCTGCCATTTGTCGGCACCATGCTAAACTAACGAATGTGAAAAATCGCGTTTTTCAAGTTCGTTTTTCAAGTTCAAATTTTACAAATAATTAAAATTAAAATGATACCTTCGAACGATAGTTTTACACCTAAAGATGTCTATAAAAGTTTAAAAATTGAAAATAACCAAACACGTCAGGTGGGAATAAGTTATATGCAGTGTTTTGGCTCTCCTGAAAAGTGCCTATTTCCACATTCGTAAGTTTAGCATGGTGGCGACGATATTGTAACGAGCTAAGAGAAAAAACGATGAAGTCGAAACTAAAAATATAGATCGGGGTCCTGTTATTATTTTTTTCCCAAGGCGGGAAACTATTCCTTGACATTTTTAGAAGAGTGAAACTCATTTGAAAGGCGTGAAATATATGAAAACAGTTAAGGCCAAAATAGTAACAAATTCTACGAAGCTAATTTTTCAAGAATAATTAGATAAAAAGGCAAGCGCAATATTGAAATTTAGAATGTTTGATATTTTATACCAGAAAAATAAAACATAAAAAGCGCCGGGTACCTTGTCTATAGTGGTTAGAAAAGTCTGACCTGGATAATGTGGTCCCGGGCTCGAATCCCGGCTCGGGCATGGATGTACTTTCTAGCTCCTGTCCTTGTCTTTCATTTGTGTGGATGTGTTGTGCTGTGAATGGTTGCCCACTAGGGTGGGGCGAAAAATAAAAAGTTTTTCAGATCAACTTCCAATAGTTGCCAAAAGTTGTCTTTGGTGATAGTTAGCATTTGTGCAAAATTTGAGAAAAATCGGGTAATATCTTCAGGGGGCGCTGCGATCGCAAAGTTTTACCATAGCTTTGTTATGGATTTTATGGTTAAAATATCAAAAAGAATGCTTTTAGCTAGTCTCCTTGCGTTTTTTTTTTTTTTTTTTTTTCTCAAAAGATGTTTTCATGCATTAAAAGCATGTGAAATGACTCACAAACATTATTTTATAGGATATATTTATATTTAAAAAAAAACACTTTTTTACACCGTTTTGTTTCTTTTTAAATGCTTGAAATATAAATATATCATATAAAATAATTTTTTGTGAGTTATTTCATATGCTTTGAATGCATGAACATATCTTATGAGTAAAAAAATGTAATGAGATTAGCTACCGGCATTGTTTTTCATATTTTAACCATAAAATCCCGATAAAAGCTATGATAAAACTTTGAGATTGCAGCGCCCCCTGAAGATATTAACCGATTTTTCTCAAATTTTGCACAAAAGCTAACTATCACCAAAGACAACTTTTGGCAACTATTGGAAGTTGATCTGAAAAACTTTTTATTTTTCGCCCCACCCTATTGCCCACCTTATAAACTGGTCCCTATGGCATGTGCGTACTGTGGAAGTCGGACTTCACACCAAGTTATAGTACAGTTGGAAAAGTGAAGTACCGCACCCCAAATTGCCAGCCTAGCTGGCACAAGACAACAAAATCAATATTTGAAAAATCCAATTACTTTTTTGAAATTAAAATACATGAATGTACGTTAGGCTAAAACTTATAGACGTATTTCGATTTTCAATCAATGCAGGAAACACGCTTGTAGAGGCGTTAAATATGACACTGGTATAAAAGTATAAAAATAGATAAATCGAACTTATTGCAAGCAGTTCCCAAGTATGTAGAGAGTAAGTTCTAAATAAAATATATAAATTTAGTCAATAATATATCATGCAAATTAACATGAGCAAATTTGAAATTTAAATAAAAGGAAATTATTGGTTTTTTTTTTCGTTTACCAAATTATTATTAAAACATTTCCATCATAGAAAAGTAGTCAAATATTCTTTCTTAAAAATTTATTTAAACAATACATTTTGACCCACTATTTTTTCTCTCTAACTTTTTCAAAAGTATTTTAAAATTCCTTTGAGACGTTTTACCACAAATTAAAATGCGAGGTTTTTTTATGTTAAAAAACGCGGTACATACTAGTTGTTCTCATATTATATTTTGTTGAAACCTGAATGTTCCGAAATTTTGTAAAAAAAGACATTTAAAGAACTAATTTATAAACATCCAGACGAGATTCACTATTTGATTATTAATAGTGACCCAAATTTTGGTTAAGGAAATTTGTTCCGCCATTCCCCAACGTGGAAAATGAATCGTCTGTAAACTGACAAAGAGGAACGTTTTATTGCATGTTCATAAGTTACCACAAAACTTCAGGAAGCGTACGTGGGAATTCAACAAAGCTTCAAGACATTTTGTTACGATTTAGTAGGGTAAATAGGAAGTGACCAATAATTCCTTCGAATTCACTTTTTTCTTTAAACAGGAAAACTTCTGAACCATTTTCAACCACGCGTGCTTTCTCCTTCATACACGTATGGATGTTCAAAAGATTGTTTTTGGCATGGATCAAATATTTAAGAAAATAATTTCAGTTTATGTGAAGAAGCAGCCAAGAATTTTGTACTAAGGTATGAGTCAAGTAAGACAACGTGAGTGGAAGTAAAAATAAAAAACATTTAAAAGGAGTTAAAAGCTCAGTAGTTCTTTTTAAGTACGTTTGTTTGAACTTCTACTCAGGTAATTTTTTAAAATAATTTCAATTGCATAGAATTAGTGGTAGGCAACGTTTAGTAATAAGAGCCAATTTTTTCTCCACATATGGTAAACTATTTTCCCTAAAGGGTCAAACATTAATATATCTCTGCGATTAGAAAAATAGTAAAATAACTACTTGATTTGAAACACATATTTTTTTTTTCCTTTGAAACCGAAATATTTAAAATCTTACGGTAAAATAATAAATAGTTTTACAACTAATTTAGGAAACCCAATAACAAAAATCTAATTTCAGCGGATTTGACTGCTTTGCTTAAAATAGAAAGTGTAAATAGAATAGAAAAGAAAGTATGTTATATAAAAGTTTTCTGGGTCGGGGGTAGAGACACAAAGCTCTTCCGAAGTCTATAATTTTGCGAAACATTAAAATCTTTTTTACTTTATGCAACATTCGGAGCTTTTTAACTTTACTTAATTCTCAGTTTGTTTTTAGCGTAACTTTCCCGTTAAAATGAGAAAAGAAGACGGGAAAAGCATTAAAAGTGTTGTTGTTATTGTTTCTGAAACCACTCGGGTTCCCGAGCCCGAGTAGTATAAACACATCCACACGATTTAACCCTTAGTTTGGTACATATCAAAAATTTTAAAATTTTGACAAAAAATTTTTATTTTAGTTTTATTGGGGTAAAATGCATAAATATTATATAGTTAAAAAAATTTCATGGGAAAAAATGAAAAGAAAATCGGTTTTATAAGTTGTGTATCCTGTAGGATACACTGCCAAAGTAGCAAATAAGAATACATAAAACGCGGCTCACTCAATCACAATATCAACTAATTTGGCACTATTGTAGATTTTATAAACAATAAAAATAATAAACAAATAATAAAAAAATAAAAGAGAACATACCTACAATCGACGTGACGCCATGTTGTTTTGGTAGAACACACTGTAACACTTATAAACTTAATACTGAACGCGTTGCTTTGTAAATAGCCACAGTAAAGACGGATGTTGAAAAGAAGGTTCGAGTAATGCTATAGGTTAAAAGCCAGCCCCCAAGAGGGCGCCTAATTCAAATTAAAAAATGTAGAAAGTGATGTATCCTGTAAGATACACTGCCAAACTAAGGGTTAAGGCGGAATAAGTGCGGTTTCCGTTTTTGCGAGCACCATTAAGGTAAAAGTCCGATTTTGCTCAGAGCGCTCTGTTCTTTGAAAAGGTAAGATAATCACACTTACTAATTTTTGTTAGTCGCAACAGCAGAATCAAGAGTGAAAGCGAAATTTCTTATAAAAGCTTTGCTTGTGCATTAAAATCAATCATACTTCATACGTTATAAAATGAAAAATGGCAACGGATAAAATTTTTAAATCATCGAGCTTTCTCCAACCAGCTATAAACAATAATGATCTCCAAATCGCATAAAAAACAAGTTATAGTTCAAGTTCTGTATAAGTTGAACTTCGAAACAAATTCCATCACGCGCAGAAATATTTGTACTTTCAATTGGTACCAGTATTTTGAACGTGGAAATAAATTTTCACGACCAAAATTGTTCACTCAGTTTTTAGTAAAAAATATCGTCTGTGAGACCTCGCTAAGAGCTCTCGATCAAGTCACCTTTTAGGGAAAAGATCAAAATCGGCTCATCCATTCAGGTGCTACGATGCCACAGACAGATGACACACTCGCACACAGACCCGCCACACTTATAACCCCCTTCTTTTTAGCTTCAGGAGTTAAAATTGAATGAGTTCAGAATCATTACTGAGGAAGTATCAGCGAAATCACCGTATTCATAGAATGCTTAATAGCAGCTGCCCTTCCAGTAATTTGAGACTGGACAGTGTTAACCAAAAATATAGGTCGCAACTCAATGCAATTTATGACCATCACCATCAATTAGTAGTTACTCGAGCGGAACACAGAGTGTCACATAATTACGAAGGACAACAGAAGGGTAACATTGCAGCAAATGACATCACACAGGTCATCTTCTATAGGGATCCTCTTCCTAACAGATGATTACGAAAACCATTGTTGGTTTTACAATGTATCGCAGGGAAATGTAGAAGCCGAAAACATTTTATTACACCTTTTCTATATGCAGATTACAAAAAGAAATTTGTTGTGTATTGTATCAGAAATCATTTAAGGGACAATGATTAGAAATGCATTATTGTATATCCTGGATACTATCAACTGCATCGCACAGATGCAGGCGCGGATCCAGAGGGGGGGTCATGGGGGTCATGACCTTCCCCCCTTAACCGTCAAAATATAACAAAAAATTGCCTTTTTGGTACTTACATTGCGAAAAAAATTGACACCCCCCCCCCCCCATTTTTGCTCAAAAATTGCACTTTGACACCCCCCCCCCCCCCACTTTCCGAAAATGACCCCCTCCTTAGCCAGAAGCTGGATCCGCCCTTGCGCAGATGTTGGAATAACGATTATTGAAGGAAACAGTACGAAAGCATGAACCACTAATACCTCCCAGAAGTCCTTCAAGAACTTGTCCTTCTTGATAAATTAGAAAATGGTTGGCAACGTTTTTTAGGGTGAGTGATAGTTCATTTTTTTTCTACAAGCATTTTCGCTTGTAGATACATCATTTCTATTTTAGATTGCACATTATCTTAAAATTCCGAACATAAGAATATTATACAGATTACAGATGGTATAATCCAATACAAATACAGTAAACTCCCGGTTATCGGTGGTCGGATTATCCGAGAGTCTTTCACACTTTAGTTTTCTTTTTTTTTTTACAGCGATGATTTACTGATTGCAGTAATAATGAAAGTGCGTTATTGGACGTTTAAAGCTTTTCAAGATATTTTTTACATTCACTGTTGTCATTTTTAGCTATAATTTAAATGTACCTGTTTTGTTATTGACATTTTTTTAAAAACTATTGTATCGTGTTTTACCTATTATTCGGATTATTCGCGGTATTCACTTTTCCGTACATCACCGTTCCGTTCACTTTTACTGTACATCTTAGTCGTGTTCATGACTATCTTGATCCTGAACGTACCTCTTTTAGTTTGTTGGCAAGAATACCTCCCGATCGTCGCAATTAAGAACTGTTTTCTGGGTCACTAAAATTTTCTGCGTGGGTCACTAGGTGACCTGCAGGTCATAGGTTGTCTACTACGGATTTATCTAGTAGTGCCCAGCCCTTTTTTACTCGATTGCTGTATCTCATACAGAGATGAGTCTCACGATCGATAACCCACATAAGGTGTAAAAATATGTATTCATTTTTTCTAGATAACCTGGTAAATCATGAAACATTAAAAAAAATTACAAGCTGACTTGATGTCTGACTACACACTTATTTTATTAATGCGAAATTTCTGACTTTTTTTATTTTATTGGAAACAAATATCTGAATGCTTGGCTCTAAATTTTCAAGTCATTCTTAACCCATTAATGCCTGACTTTTTTTTCCAAAGATATTTTGTATACTGGTTACAAAGTGTTTAATGGCCCGGAAAAATAATTAAAAAAATATTATGTAAAAAATAATTTTTTTTATTAAGGAAAGAAAAATTGTCCCTTAAAAGTTACCAAAGACCCCATAGGATAAATACTTTTTTTTACTAATTTTTTTTTCTGCATACGATATAATATTTAAAAAGACATTTTATAAGAAGAAATAAAATCAGCAATGAACATAAACTGGGAAGCTGTGCATAACTTTGTAAACTTAGCTTTTTTTCTTGAGATTGTGAACGATGTCATTTTTGATAAAGATCATATTAAAACTGCTACAGAACTCACTTTACAATGGTTATGTGCTGCAATCTGTTAATAACGAATTGAAACAGTACCAAGGTACTAATTGAACACTATTATTTGGTTGAAATAATTATATTGGGGAAATTCAGAACCTTTTTTGGACCGTCCCTAAAAAGGGACGCTAGGCATTATTGGGTTAACACCAAATGAAGATGATCAACTGTTGTCGAAGATTCCAGAATATAGTTTTAGACTAAATACATCGAATTCGCAACACAACAGGCCCCCTGTAACCAGCTTCGCAGGCCTCACACGACCCGCGAGCCCTAAGTCATGCACCACTGTTCCATCCACAGCCATTCAGAGTAACTTAGATCAAGAAGTGTGACATCTTTATTTTTTTATAATATGTTTAAGAAAAGTAGCGGAGCAGGTGACAGAAGGAGGGGGGTAGTGAAATGTGACATTTTCTAACAATGGAGGTAAGCGTCATCATCTAAGGCCCGAATGATTGCAAGAACTCGGCTTGGTTTGCCCTTATTGACTTAAAAATAATAATTAAAAAAATAAATAAATACATAAAGTGATCACATGATCTTGGTTACAAATGTGCGAAATATTCTTAGTTACATAAAAAGGTTTACAATTTGTATGTGACATAGATTTGAAGTGATAGTGACAATGGGGAAAGGAAGTCAAAAATGTTGAAAAAGAAAACAAAAAATGTGTCATCATTTACGGACAGCGCCTAAATGTATACAGTAAACTCCTGATTATCCGCGAGCAGATTATCCGCGGGGAGCATTATCCGCGAGGGTCTCAGGGGAAAAAAATCTTAGTTAACTTTATTCTTCTAGAGCAAAAATTTGTCTTCAAAAACACAGGTCTGAAATCCAATTTTTCTTAACATTTCTTACCCAAGAGTGCGATGTACTTCATCCAATAAATTATTTTACCTGGGTATTATCGTAAGTACCACTTCACGTTTTAAACGTGATGCAATTATTTTTAAGCAAAAGAAACTTTTTATCTTCTTTACCCTTTATTTTATGCCTTTTTCTGATTATCCGCTATACCCGTGCCACCCAATTCCGCGGATAATCGGGAATGTACTGTATTCAATTTTCAAAGCCCCACCCCCCTCCCCACATACGCACATCTTCATAACCGTTGAGTAATTTTGTGGATACTGAAGAGAGTTCAAACTCCGTCCAAGACGTTTTCAAGGATTCACTCCAGTTTCGAGTTCAAGAGGTTCTTTCGTCGAGTGTTTTCATTCGAAATAAATAATGCATGATGGACATCATTCCAGGCCGCTTGCCACCTGAAACAGTCACGACCATAAAATATGGCGCTCTTTCTCTAAAAATAAGTTTTCTCACTCAGTAAACAAATTCGCTCTTATCCGTTTTCTGAATGTATTACGCAGGAATCAAGTTTTATATAAAGCACCTCTAATATGCTTGCATAAGTTCGAATATATACTAAGTTTGAAATAAGATACAATACAAGAACGAATGTTAAATTAAATATTTGAAAGAACCTGATCCTGAGCGCCTCTCTACCTCATGTTACAATGAATCTTACGATACAGAAAACATATAAAATTAAAAAAAAAGTTTCATAGATGACATGGGGAAAAACGGAAAATGAAAAATAATCACTACTAAATTTTTCAAGTAGCAGAGGAGAATTCGAGAGGAAAAATTGAAAATCCTTTTAAAAGCCTGTCTTATATACTCAAATCAATTATGAGTATTTTATTTGGTAACAAATATAGAAAAGCGTAACAAATAAAAATTTTGAATCATTTTTCTCATTGCGTGCCAGCAATTAAATTTCTTGTCATTGCGTGAAAAGCTTAAAGTCGTATTTGGAATTTACTAAAAAAAAAAAGGTTCTATGTAACTTGGAATTTCCGAACAAATTTCATCACTCGCAGAAAAATCCTTTCTATTTGTCCTCTCTTGATTAGTAACAACGTTTTAAATGCACGAGTAAGTTTCCACTGCCGAAATTGAGAAAGAATTGATTTTTAATTCATATTCCTGGTGATTAAAGTCCTATAAAAATGAGACCTAGCTAAGAATAATCTCGATCAAGCAGCCTTGGATCAAAAAAGAATTGAAAATCAGTTAATTCGTTTAGGAGTTTCCGGTGCCACAAATAGATACGTTAAACTTATAACCCCTTCCTTACAGCGTCTTTGGTGAAACATGAATAAATAACTGAACAGTAATAAACACAGATTAAACAACACTAATAACTCAAGATTTTTTTGTCATTAACTTTGGCGAAATAGCGATATTCAAAAATTTAATCAATTGCACTCCCCCCCTCCCTTCCTCAACACATTTTGACTGCGTAGGTGAGGACTTTGCTGTCTATATTATAGACAGCAAATTATTATAGACTCTATAACACCATCTATGCATTTTGATCATAATGAAAAGAAAACCTCCTCTTTAAATAAAAAGAGACGTTAGAGCTATAATTTTACCGAAAAATAAATGCTGCAGCTAGACACGTTTTTAATTTTCAGCACAAATGTTTCATATTTTGATTATTTAATAATTTGAGAAGTTAAAACCATTTTTTATTTTGTGCTACGAAACAAACTGATTCTTCATTTTTTTTTTTTTTGGTATAGATACATTACCGCGAAAGTTTGACGAAAATATCAGAGCTTACAATACAAAAGGCAATTGATAATTTTACTCTCGGCAAGAAAATACTTAAAGTGTTGAAAAACTTGAACATCCGATTATTTTCTCAAGGTAGAAGTTGTGCAAATCGCTCACCACAATATCGCATCGAAAGTAGTAAAACATACCCATAATTCACAGAATTAAATAAAATTTCCCACATGATTTCCCAATTGTGTATGCATGACTTATAATCCGTAGCTTAATAGTCTGTAACATTTTTTGCACTGTCTTTATATTTGGGGCAACGGGCTTTTCGCAAGAGGATGTTATAGTATAAGATGGGAAATGGAGTCTTCTGGCTACAATCAAAAACTATTATTTCTTTAGTAGTATTAAAAGTAAATAGGACAGAAATATGTATATACAGGGAATAAATAATAATTAATCGAATTTCGCTTTGAAAACCTGTCAATATCCATATAAATGCCGGTTAACTATTAGTAGGCTTTGTACCGGAGTAATAAATTTTATTTCATTTATTATCGCTCTTAATACAAGTAAAACATTAATACTTTGTGGCCCAATTGTATTTGGAGCGGTAGCAATTTAATTTTTTTTTCTATAAATTACCTAAGCACTAAAAACACAGTCCCTTGATGGCTGTCCCAAGCCAGGTCTAACACTTAAAGGCAATATTTCAAAACACCTATTAAGACTACATAAATTTGGCACTTAATATCTAAAAATAGATTAATGTAACTACATCTTTTTCATAAAATAAGCTCTAATTACGTATTTCTAAAACTAAAAAAATTTCATGTAAGTTCTGTTCGGAGTTTTTTTAAACAGTCCCCTGCCACAAATTCAAAGCTACAATAGAAAAAATCTGTTACTCTTGCAAATATTTTTTACCTTGAAGTTTAAAGTAATCAGTGTAAATTTGCCGAAATTGCCGAGAACGGTGTTGAAACGCCAATTTGTTTAGTTTGAGAGCCACATTTGTGATGAAAGTATGCATTTGGGTCGTTGCGAAAACAGTCCTCTGGGAAGTGATTTTATTAATGTTAATTAGTGTACTTATGAAACATATTAGTTGTTATGTCCACTATTTGTGCCTAAATTTATAGGTAGTTTTAAAAGTAATTCTGTTCCAATTATTTTGCAGATATTACGCAACAAAGTGCAAATACACAGTCCCCTGCCTAGTTATACTTACCCCCTACCATGATTTATAAGAAAAACACAAGCTTCACTTGGTCCTCTTTCGAACCAAAGTAATAGATTCATTTCCTGAGCAATATTATTATAATTATACGAACTTAAAAAAAAAAAAAAAAAAAACATACCCGGACAGATTCTGTATGGAAAATGACCAGTTTACAGAAAATCGCCCTGGTGCAAAAATCAGTGGCATGTTTTAGCAAAGAAAGAACACTTTCAGTTTAAACTTCAACAAAGCGCTTCAATTAAAAAGGGCGAAAATGACTTTGAGAAAAATTACTGATCTTTTATTAATGTTCTTTTGTTCTTGATCCTAGCATCAAAAGTAAAAATAACTCCGATTGCCCTAAGGAAAAAGTCTTCATCTTTTGCTAGTGTTCATAAAAAATGTTCTGCCTCAAATTGTGCCGGTAGTTTCCAAATTCTGGTTCATCTTTGAGCACTCTATTTTTGTCTGAAAATATTACTTGAAGTCCATGTGTCGGTTTTAGCTTCATTTTCTCTGACCTATATTTTCATCGTTCTTTGTTTCTTTTAGCACGTTTTACTCGCATTTGGCTTGTTTCAAACTAAAACTCGTTCATAATTTCTTTCGAAATGATTCTTTGAGCAAACTCGTTCATTAAACTTTCTAAGTTTATGATTGTAAACCAGTTGTGGTGTTAATGTTTTGAAACTGGAGCAATTATATATTTTTCTTTTGTTTGAAATGCAGTCACATTTTTTAACCGTATGTTGGATAAAAATATCCCCAACTCTCTTGTAATTTCTAAAGTAACTTTCTAATAACATTCCGTAGCCAGATGAAATGTTGCTAAATTTAAATTTAGATGAAAATAAAATTAATTATTAGAATTTATTACTGATGATGTTGTGCTGTTATTTTTAATTTTGATCAAAGGTGAAAGATTTTTAATGGATTACTAACATAAGCCCTTTATTTTTTCTGCTCAAAACAACGCTAAAAATCGTTTCAATAGTAAGAATAATTGAAACAGTTACAGCAATAAAAATGTTTTAAATTACAGAGACTTATTTACACTGGTGATAAGTAATTCCAAATTAAGTACTATTTGTTTTCAGTTATATTTTTTAGTCTATGCAGTTCAGTTAAATATAGTTTTTTTATTTTAAAAAAGGTTATTGAAAAAAACGAACTATTTATTCCATTTGAAGAAAAAAGAAGAAAAAAAACTCTACTAATTATTCTTTGATGATGTAGTTAAAAAAACTTTAGAAGAAATGTACACAATAACACAATATTGATCTATATAAAACAAAGGTCCAGACTTCACAGGATACATAAAATCAAATACGATGAATTAGATAACTTATTAAAATTAATCTAAACTTAAATATCAGAAATAAATACGGAGGTAGACCTGTAGAGTCGGAATAATCACCAATCAATGAGGAGAATTGGAAATCGAAAATTAAAGTCATTCAGAGAAACTCTTCAAGAGAAGGCATCGGCCCTTATACGGCAACCTGATAAATTATGATGAGGATTAAAAACAACGATTAGATTGTATGCTTGCAAAATGTTCGAAAGTTTAAAAAAAATTAAAATCAATCCATGTAGTAATATTTTACATTTTCAAAAAATATTGCAAATGTGGTAGAGTCGAAACTTAATTTTAATTTTTGAAGTAATCAAGCAAAAAAAACTTTCTTATTGTATCGGTCATTATAAATCTACCAAGCAGTAAAATTTGCTATTATGTAAAATATTTTAACTCAAAAATTCTTTCAGATTAAACACCGGTGTAATACAGTTGTAGAGGTCGGAGCAATTTCTGCAACTGAAATAAATAACCAATTAAATCCTCCTCCACTTCTCTGAACGGGGAGGCGAGATTTTTAATTTTAAAGAGAAACTTCCTATTAGGTGGGCACAGCATTTTTGGACATAGAAAAGGACTAAAACTAACAGTAAACCGTTTTTTAAATTAACCTTATCCTAGGGACCAACGAGAGGAAATGTCAGAGAAATAGGAAACCAGGGGCCTGATCCTTTGTGGGGAAGGTTCAGAGTCGGAGTGGTGTAAGTTTTATGAAGGAAGGGCGCCCGGCAACCAGGAGCGCCCTGATGGGAGGTCACTGTGACCTCCTAAAATTTAACTACTCGGCAAATTTTACTGACGATTCGGCAATTTGAAGAAAAAATTGCAACATTGAGATTATTTATTCTTTTTAATTAATTTTTTTATGATTATTTTCTTTCAGAGGCTTAATGTTTTTTTCTCATTAAATGTTAAGTATGTACGACATGTATGCATGCTTGCACTTTATCATTCGGTAAAATTGGAACTTCAATCGGCAAATTGATAATCCCCCCCCCCCAACCAACATTTTAGTTCGGGGCACCCCTGCCGGCGACCAAACTGACAAGGGATCCACTTTGGTTCTTGGCCCTGCCAATCCTTCAACGAAAATGTTTTCTGACTACGACACCATTTGTGAGCTTGTCCGCTTGCACTGCTTTCCCTTTAATTCCTCCTCAATTATTGCTTCAATCTTGTCAGTAGCTACTTTCGATAAGGCTAATTAAAAGCTAATAAAGACGAGACAGGAATTAGACAAGGAGGATGGGGAACACACCCTCTTATCACGTCATAATCTTCAAGCAGTCAATCCAGTTGCCCAGTCAACCGCGGAATATTGACCTTCATATCGCTTATGTATTCCAACGGAAATCTAGAATGCTCCACACACATACACGAACCATTTATAGCCCAGTCAATACAGGTGCCAGACCTGTTTGTTTGTGGTATCGGCGGCTAATGAACCGAGATTCATTCATGGGGTTGGGTACGAGAGTGAAATGGGATGAGAGATAATGAATCGAGATTCATTGTCCGGTTCAATGAATTTCCGATTTGCCAACAACAATAACCAGATTAATCGACTTAATGGGATCGGGTGGAGTAATTTGATGAAGGGGGGAGGTCCTTTTTGGGATGATCTTCCATGATTCTTTCAATTATTGTCAAAATTAACAGAAATCTATTTTTCATTATAAAAGACTTAAATAATTTGATGAAAGGGGGAGGTCCTTTTTGGGATGATCTTCCATGATTCTTTCAATTATTGTCAAAATTAACAGAAATCTATTTTTCATTATAAAAGACTTAAGTAATTTGATGAAGGGGGAGGTCCTTTTTGGGATGATCTTCCATGATTCTTTCAATTACTGTCAAAATTAACAGAAATATATTTTTCATTATAAAAAACTTAAATAATTTGATGAAGGGGGAAAATTCTTCTTTGGATGATTGATGCGACCTTACATGATTCTTTCAAATATTGTCAAAATTAGCAGAAATCATGTTTTTCAGTTAAAACGACACGATACAATAATATGAAGAAGAAGGAAAGTTCTTGTTTGGATAGTTGTGAGACTTTTCCTAATTATTTCAGTTATTGTTAAAACTAGCAGAAACGATATATTTTTCAACTAAAAAGAAGCAATAAAATAATTTGGAGAGGATGAAAAGTTCTTTGAATAATTAATGAGATTTTCCATAATTCTTTCAATTATTGTCATAATTAGCAGAAATCATATTTTCTTTTATTTTTCAATTGAAAAGACGCGATACAATAATATGAAGAAGAAAAGTTCTTCCTTGGATTAGTTATGACATTTTCCTCAACACTTTCAGTTTTGTCAAAAATAGAAAAAAAAATATGTTATTCAATAGAAAAGATAGGAAAAAATAGATTGAAGAAGGAGCGCTCTTTGAATAATCAATGGTATTTTCCATATATCTTTCAATTATTGTTGCTATTAGCAGGAATCATATTGCATATTTTATTTTCCAATGGGAAAGACATGATATATAAATTTGAAATTGCAAGGAAGTTCTTCGTTGAATGATCAATGATAATTTCTGTTATTGTTCAATGTTGTTAAAAAAAAATAGCAAGAATCATATCGAATCCTAAACTTTGCAGAAAATAATATATTATAAATAAAAATAATATATATTTAAAAATAATGACATATTTGTATTTGTATTGTAAATAAAAATACATATTTGACGACTAACAACTGACTCTGGGCCCAGCTAGGTTGGTCTTGGTCAAATTATAGTCCCCATTAAAGAGCAATGGCCCTTTTAAAGCTATCCACTCCCTTGCTCATTATCAACCTCTTCCGGTAGGCTATTCCAAGGGCCCAATACCCTGTTGAAATAGTAATTCTTCCTTATTTCCTGGTTAGCTTGACGTTTGAATAGTTTAAAACAGCGTCCTTTAGTCCTGCTTTCCATACGAAACTTAAACCCAGTAGCTTCCTTCATTTTGATAAATTTAAATAACTGAATTGTATCCCCTCTGATTCTTCTTTGCTCAAAACTATACATGTTAAGCATTCTAAGCCTGGAATCACAGTCTAAATTAGAAAACACATTAACTAATCCTATATAACCCTCCTTTGAACCCTTTCCGATAAATTAATATCTTTCTTAAGATAAGGAGACTAGAACTGAACATCATACTCCAAACGAGGTCTCACCAAACTTCTATATAAAGACAGTAGAATCTTAATTCCCTAAAAGACACGATAAAATAGTTTGAGGACAAAGGAACGTTCTTCAGATGATAAGTGAAATTTTAAAAAGGTTCTTTCAAATATTATTAAGATTAGAGAAAGACCATCTAAAATTTTAATTTTTTTATTGGAAAGACACGACAAAGTTCTTCATTGGAAAATTAATGAGACTTAACATAAGTCTTTTAATTAGACTCATTGAAAAGACACGATAATGTTACTTTCTTAGAATAATGTACAGATTAGGAATGACTTCATGCTATTTTTAGACATTTATTTGGCAGAATCATGGGTAAAGATGAAATACTGCCCGATGCATTTTAAGCATTTTTTTTAAACAAGTTGTAAGAAACTTTAGTTGATATTTAAAAGAATTTATATAATCAAAAAACCATTAAAAATATTTTAACTGAAATCCTTTTCCGTTTTATTCTTCTTAGAGGCAACTCTTTCTGAAGAGCAATTATCCCCCCTTCCCCCTCCATCTCATCCACTCTTTCCCACCTGCGTTTACCACGCCCTAGTTTCCAGAAGCAGATCCTTTAAAATCTAATTTAAAAGAAATAAAATTGTTTTTCGTCTCAAGATAACAGCAGTAAACATTGTTCCAAATTTTCTCTCATTATGTTCCTTATGTTTTCGGAAAACCCTCAACTTAAGTATCACAGTAACGGCCATAGATTTTTCAAAATGGCCCACATCACAAGAAATGAAATGTCTTTACTAACGAAGAGTCACAGAGAAGAAAAAAAAAAGTTTTGCTTGAGGATTTTTATGAGGAAGCTCGCTACAGCGTAAAGGAAAATATAACTAAAAAAATTTTAACATTTTTAAGTATTTTCAAGCTTAACACGGCATAGATTGTCAAGTAATACATATATGGTACTAACTAGGTTTCATTCGAAAACTGTTGCTGACCCTGAGTAGGGGGCCTCATGCCTCAAACATGACACTTTTTTACTATCTTGGGCGAAGTTTGGCCGCCCTTGACAGGATCCCCCGATGGTCAGCTATAAAATTTAAAATATAATGTCGTCCCCGCTTAATCGGGTGACGGATAAACGAATACACCGCTTATACGAATAAAATATCTCGGAACCGATGCCATAGCGTAATGTTAAAGATCCCCGCTTAATCGAATACCTCATTTAATTGAATAATATTTCTTGGAACCGACAGTATTCGTTTAAGCGGAGCCAACAGTACTTCGATTTGGACACCAAATGTAATGATATAATTGCAAAAAAAAAAAAAAAATACTTTGGTTGAAGCTTGTACCACATATTCTTTTCATGTAGTATAAATTTTCAATAAGTGTTTTAAAAAAATTTAGGGGGTTGCTTTTTGTGGGGATAACGTAGTTTCAAGTCGGGCGAAAGCAGACTAAAAACCATATTTTGCGGCCGTTTAACTAAAGAAAGTAACAACCTCCAACCCAAATAACTATGGAATCCCTATAACCAAACACTGTAAAATCAATAAATGTAAACATAACCTTGAGGTGGTGTTTCTGTAAAAAACTGCATCTCACTGAAATGCGTCCTTCAGGCGTTTTACTAAAAAAGCGCTGCAAAATCTCAAACTTTGAGAATTTTTACCAAGCGAACAAATTTTTTGAGAGGCTAAAAACTTCAGAATGTTTACTTCTCATGACCTACTTTCACGTATAAAAAAATGTGGAAAATCAAAAAATGCCACAGCTAAAATTTCCCTTTTTTATTTGATTTTTAAAATAATGGCTCTTAAGGAACATGAGTAGACCATTAGCGTACAGTCCCTGTTACTAGCGCAGTCAGAAATTACCGTCTGATGGGGAGGGGGTCATAATTGGCCTTAGTAGTAGAATTGGAAGCGTGAAATAAAAGCAAGGATTTTGAGGAATTTGACCTGCAAACACCACTTCGCTATACCCCTCATCCTTGCATAGTTGAGTCAGTCACACTTCAGTCAGTCTCCAAATTTTAAGGTAATTAAAACGCTATTTCTGCTTCTTTTAGAAAAAGGCTTTATTTTTTTATCACCTATAGTATCAATTCTCTTTGTAATAACTACTGGCAGAACTAAAAGTTGTGAAAATGAGGCATGACTAAAAGTGTGAATGAGAAAAGAGCTACTCAGGGCCGTTGCGAGGAAAAAAAGTAGGGGGTGTATGAAACCGGCGGCCCCTCAAGTATTTCAAATTAAAATTTCCGGGGTGGGGGCACCCCCTGGAAATTTTTCGAATTTGTAGTCTTAAAAATGCATTTTAGGTAATCTCTGGTAATGTCTCGGAAGAAGAGATTCGGGGATGCTCTTCCGCCCGTTTTTCGATATTGAAAAGTTAAAAACGGAATTATTATCTTCGATTGTATTATGGAAAGAGGGTTCGGGGAATTTTTCAAAATTGTAATGCTTAAAACGCAGTTTTAGACAATCTTTGCTAATGTTACGGGGATTCGATATTTGAGTCCAATTTTTACAAGTTCTATCTCTTCTCTACTAATAATAAAGCTGAAAGTTTGTCTCTCTGTCTTTCCTTCTGTCTGTCTGTCTGTTACGCGCGTAGCGCCAAAACCGTTCGGTCGATTTTCATGCCACTTGGTACAAAATTAGTTTGTAGCATGTAGTTTTGCACCTCGAAGCGATTTTTCGAAAATTCCATTTCGTTCTTTTTCTATTCGAATTCTTAGCGGAAATTCGATAAAATAGGGAAGAAATATTTTATACACATTTTCAAGTCTTATGTCATTCGAAAGCTTGAAATTTTCTGCACAAAATGAAGTTTTTTCGAAGTTTCTACGATCATCAGGAGAGCTGTAACAATTGTTTTTAGAATCCCGGAATTCAAGGCTTACCTTCAGTAAAGCAAGCCAAACGATTCTAAAATGGTTAATGAAATGAATTATTTTATCAACGGAAATCAACTTTTCATGCTGTTACTATGGTTACGTATTCATACTTATTTTTGTTTCGTTCTTTTTCCAGGGTTGCCAGAAGTAGTATTTTTGATACTACGGTAGTATTTTTTCGGCCCAAATAAGGAGCGTAGTATTTTTCTGGCCACCCTGTTTCCAATATACTAATGACTTAATTAAAAGATTTGGCGGATTTTTTTTCCATTTTTATAGATTTCGCATTTCAGCAATATTGATTTTGGCAACGTTTAGAAACAGTAGTAGGAGCGTCTATCGCCCATTTAGCGAGAAAGGGGTACCCAAAGCACAAAGATTAACCAAATATCGTATAAATTGTGACATTGCAACGTTCTTTTTAAAGTGTTTCATTTCGGAAAATGTATTGTTTTGTTTTTAAAGCTGGGAAAGGAAACTTTCTTCTTCTTTCAAATTTTGGTAAGATTTCTGTTGGTTTCTGTGAGCAACAAAATTGTTCTTATTTTCTCTTTTGGCTTATTTTTGTGCATCTCCAGTTGGGGTTTCATTTGAATGTCACAAGGGGATGCTTTACCCCTTTTTTGGAGTTAATCAGTGTTAATTTCAATGCAGATGAATTGGCGCGACCACTTGGCGATATATTGCCAAGCCTTTGGTCGCGAAGTATTTGTCGCCAATTTGGCGACATATCGCCAAGTTGGCGAATTTTTTTTTTATTATTTGGACTCAATTTGGCGCTATTAGCGATATTTTGCCAATTTGGCGACAAATTTGCGATTTTTTTAAAAACTTTTTTTTTGGGGGGGGGGGTTCAATTTGGCGCTATTGGTGATATTTTGCGAAAAATTCACTGAATGATGTTAAAATCGGCGATATTTTGGAGATTAATCATTGTAAAACATTTTTTTGCATTGTTTCGTGGCAAACTAGGGATATAAATGTTTGAATTGTTATCTTACTCCCTCCAAGCACTATTTTAGCACTTAAGGCATCTACTAAGAAATGTACACGTAAAAGGAAGTAGTGTAGGGCCCATACCAAATTTTTATATCATACTTTAAAGGAATTGTAGTTGAATTATAACTAAAATAGAGTATTTTTTCTGCTATATTAATTATTTTACAAATGAACTTTTAATTTTATACCACGGGCAAAGCCGTGCGGGTACCGCTAGTAATTTATAGTCCCAAAAATGCATTCCAGACAATTTTTGCTAATGCTGGGGGGTGAAGAGGTTCGGGGGCGCTCCTTCGGATTCAGGATATTACTGGAAATAAAAACTTTAAACACACATTTATAGATTACTTCTGATTGCTTTAAGGAGAGGGAGAACTTAAAAAATTAAATTAAAAAAAAAATAAATGTTGGCAAAATTCAGCAATCGCTTTTAATTGACAGTGTTTCAGTGTCAATTTTGGTACTCATTCTACCTTTATAACACCAGCAAGGTACTTTATATAATTTTCATTTTCATACAGAAAATTAAATTGTATCAAGTAATTGATTCATATAACACGGACAAAGTATAGAACGATGGAATATATAAAATTAATTAATTACTGTTCGAGAATAAAAGAAAAGGTATTTACAATCAGCATGACTTATAGAGGGAGAGACCCCAGCAGTAAAAGAAGTAAACGAAATTAAAATCAAAAATAAAAAAAGAAGGGAAAAAAAGAAAAGAAAAACAAGAAAATCATACTTCAAAATGAAAAAAATAATAAAAAATCTTATGCATGTTGATAAAATTCGGTAAAAATCTCTTTTCGGTGCTGATCTGTATTAGTTTTGGTTCTACCTCTTCATAACACCAGTATAATAATCCCAAACATTTTCGCAACAAAAAAAAATTCAATAACAGTAAGTAATTGAGGTATCTAATAAGGACAAAAAGGGCACCACAGAAACGAGCGCTACTCACATGCCGGTTGCAGAAGTGTATAGATCCAGCGTGCTTCATTTTGTTCCACACAATCTTCGGCGCGCGACAACTGAGAGGAGAATGACAAGAACACGCGGGGAGCGCGCGAAATGAAGCGCGAACGACAAAAGATTTTCATCTCTTTCGAATACCCTTTATACACCACACCACAAGCCAATCCTACCTGGCGCGTATCACTCTCCCCTCCTCCTCCTCCTCCTCTCTTATTCCCTCTCATATTTAGGACACCCAACTCAAGGTTAGCGAAGAAGAACCGAGAGATCTACTCCCTTAGAAGACAGGCCGGCTCATCCGACATATTGGGTCACAGAGAGCGTTATATCCAGCCTTGTTTTAAGTATTGTCTGATCCTCTTAGGTAAAACCTTCCGCGTATTTACGCCTGCGTCAGGTCTTCTCTGAGCTCACCAAAATAGAGGTGATAGGTAAGATAACAATAAGGGCAAGAATAACAAGAAGCATTTTGAGTCGTATGAAACAACGTGGAACGATGCTAATTTCAAATACATAGTTTAGTTGAATGTGTCAAAAGGATACAGCGAGTGCAAGTTTTAAATTGAAAACTTTGGAAAGTTCCCACTCACAAGCCATTACCCCTTTTTTAAGTGGAATTACTCGTGAGTACTAGACGCGGTTTTTAAAGACGGATAGTACAGTACATTTTTTTAGCAATGACAAATTGAAATATTATTTTCTTTTCAGATCTCAAACGTCGTGTAGTCTCTCTTTCAGATTACTAAGCAACCTGCCAAGGCCTCGTATCCCGGTACAGCAGTTCCCTCCTCTGCTTTGTGACCAGCTGCAGGGGTCCATGCAGCACATGGTGGCGCAGCGAGACGAAGTCAGAGACAGTCCCGTTGCAACACCATGCAGGGCATGGTAGCGAAAGAACACACTCACCTGTCGCAGTTCTTCATTACAAAAAACATAGTTTGAATTCGAGATGTCAAGATTCAAATTATTTTCTATTTCTTTCTTTTTCCCTTTCTTTTTCTTCCTCAAACAAAAATTTATTTACTAAAGTGTGCATAGGTAGCGCGCTCAGCCCAAACACGCGAGGAGAGACAGATCAGAGTGTAAAAAAATGAAAATTTGAAAAGGTAAACTGTTAGAAGGTGAAATGTAAACAGGTAAAATCCAAAAATTACAATGTAAAAGCAAGTAAAAAGTTATAAGATCAATCAGTCGGTAGTTCCGAAAGTTTGTCACTGGCCTTCCAGTGTCTGTCGGTTTTATTCCTAGACACTGCAAGGCATTCTTTAAGCTTCAAAGCATTCATAACAGTGTCACTCATGCACAATATGCAATTTGGAGAAGAAAAGATGAGTTTAAAAAAATAAACAACAAGTCAATCATACCCATCCCGAGACGAAAAGCTACAACAACATATCCAGCTGGTATCGCCAAAAGGAATTCCCTCCGGCTCTTATATGTTTAATTTGAGTTATCAATTCATTCTTTCTTTTACCAGACGCAATATGGTAGAATAAAGGACATGATCCCATGAAATTTGTAGTATTCTGGTTCCCTTTTTTGTAGAATTGACCATCTGTCTGTATTGACCACTTCCTTAAGTTGACCGAAGTTTCATTAATTGAAGTCATAATACATTTCATAATACATTTCCCATGGAGATCAACCTCTGTATTAAACAGGTACGGATACAAGGAAGGTGTGATGTAGGCGATTGCCCCTCTCTTGGAGGACTCTTCACGGGTAATTTTTCACCATTGAAGTTCCAAAAACTCAACCTTTTACGAGTTTTAACCCATTAATGCCGGTTGGTGCAAAAGTATACCAACACGGAAAAGAAATATAACTTGTCCTTACATGGCTGTATCAGTCTTACAGTTGTGCATTTCGCATGGTAAATACTCATAGAAAGGAAACTATACATAAGTTTCGCACCCTTGTCGAAAACGTGTGAGATAATAAGCATAAAACTTGAATGAATGTCTTATTGAGGTTTTCGAAGTCGGCATTAATGGGTTAATGAAGTTGGAGGAAGAAGTATTTGGGCTGCTCTCCCCCGGAAATGTTTCGGAACTGAAGTCCAAATCCTTTAGTAAACCAGTATGTATTTTAAAAAGAAAGCAAAAAAAATCAATCTCCCTTCCCTTCAAAAATTTTCGGATCCAGCCTTGATGCTCATCTAAAATTTGGTGTGTGTGTGTGTGGGGGGGGGGGGTGCAAAAGTAAGTGTGTGGGGCAGTTTAAGTGGGCGACGATCTGAAGAAGACTTTTTTTTTAAATCGCTCAGTTAAATTTTAAAGTCATTATTTATTTGATGACTTTCCTGAAATATTCGGAATGCGAACTCAAAAATTGTAAGGGATGATCTTGAAAAATCCATCCGCATGGTCAGTTCCTTGAAAACTTTATCTGTCAATATTTTCCCTTTACCATCTTGATTCTGGGTAGTTTTGAAAAGTTATTTCATGATCGTGAAGAGAGAGTACCAAATGAAGACGACAAACACAATAATCTTCGGTAAAGCAAAAACTCAGGAAAATTGATTCAAAATATTCTTTAACAATAAAAGGATTTAATACTGCAATTTTCCCTCTACTTTTTCTTAAATTGCAATTTTAACATTTCGTAATTTCTTTATAGTTTGTTTATTTTTGTGAGCGACTACTATCGGCCCCGCTTAAATGAATACTGTTGGTTCCAGGAAATATTCGATAAGGCGGGGATTTTTTTCATAGTTTAGCAACAGAAATGGCATTTTTGCGTGAATTCATGGTCGTCGAACTATAATTTCTGTTTACAAAATACGACCAAAGTCCACTTGTTTGGAACCCTGGTTCCGCGCGTTGTCTTTCAGAACCAAAATGGCGGCTCCCGTAGTAGCCTCTTAGAGAGATCGAACGCCGCGCCGTGGCCCTCCGGCGCGGCGGATCAAATGAATTTGGAAAGAGTTAAAAAAGAACACGCCAAAATAAAGAACGCCGGTTTACGCCGTGGAGCGTTCATAATGAATCTCCTCCCAATTAGAATTACTCCACTGCGCGTAAATTGGGGATCTCGAGAAGCCATTGTGTGTGGAAGCCAGAATGGGCAAACCGGAATGGAATAATGAAATACGATAAAAATAGTGCGATACAATGAATGGAACGATGAAAGCGATACTCTGGCCCTCGGGGGTGAAAGGAATGAATTGTATACACCGTATCGGCAATGGTTGATTGATTGCTTTGTGTATATAATAATAGCTTATCGATATTGAATATCACAACATCTTTTTTTTTTCTTTCGTGCGAATTGTATTTATGAAGTTTGTGGCATCAGACTTCATTACAGTAGATAGCTATTCTGCTGATGTTACAGAGTATTTAACTAAGCATTAGACGAGACAAGTATCTGGTGTAGTGCTATTGTTCTGGGGTAACGATTTACTCTCTGTATCATTATAATCATTACGTTAAATAGTTTCTTGTATGGAAGTGATGTATGGATAGTTAAGAAGCCCATTTAAATCGTGAGCGGAATTGTTTGCATTTTAAAATGCATTCTTGTAATGCAGTTACTGTCGTTCTTATTGGCTTACGATTACAAGAGCCTGAATTATTCGTAAAAACTGAACTTTTTTTACAGTATAATACTGGCAGTAGAGGTTAAAGTTTAAAATTGTAACATGCACCGCAATAAATTGTAAAATTAGCAATATTGCAGTTCATTATTATAAAATTTAGCTGTCGGAAACTGTAAAAACAACAGTATAATACTGGCAGCAGATGTTTCAGCTTAAAACTGTAAAATGCACACTAATAAACTGTAAAATACACAGAAATAAACTGTAAGATTAGCATAACCTTATTATACTCTGTAAAAACAACATTCATTTTTTACAGTGTATGTGCATATGCAACCGCATAGCTTCAGAAATGATTTTTAAGGATTATCCAAAAATGGCTTCCAGCATATCTTTGACGCTCGGAAAAAAAAAGATTTGACCTGTGGATTTTAAGTAATAGGGATCAACTTGAAAAATGCAGTCAACGTTTGCAAGATCAGTTTACATGACTATGTTTTATTAATTTGTGATCATTCTGTATTGAACAGCCCTAACATAGGTATTTACACTGTAAAAAATGAATGTTGTTTTTACAGTAGGTATAATACAGCTAATTTTATAGTAATAAACTGAAAAAAATTCTAATTTTACGCTAATAAACTGTAAAATCTCTAACTTTACAGTACTGAACTATAAAGCTGCTAATTTTGCAGTACTGAACTGAAAAATTGCTAATTTTACAGTTTATTACCGCGAATTTTACAGTTTTAGACTGGAGCTTCGGCTGTCAGTATTATACTGTTGTTTTTACAGTATAATACAGCTAAATTTTATGGCAGTAAACTAAAATTTCCAACTTCTACAGTAAGAGACTGTAAAATTGCTAGATTTTCAGTTTATTACTGTGCATTTTACAGTTTCAAATTAAAATCTCGGCTGCCAGTATTATACTGTAAAAACAACAGTTCACTTTTTCAGTGTATGATCAACATAGTTAAATATTTTTCACAATTCAATTTTCCCGCGACCATGTGTAGTTGGCAGTAAGAAAGAATTTTTCCACACTTTTCTATGTCTTAATAATTACTTAAATCTTCAAATAGAAAAATGCAGCAAGTAGCGTTTTAATTTTTAAAGCTTAGATCTTAAGGGTTATGAGTATATCTCAAAAAAAAAAAAAAAAAAATCTGTCAAAAAATGTATTTCTGTGTTTAGTCTGCACTCCATTTACTGACATTAGGAAATTAAATAAATTTTAGAGGAACAACAAATACACTTTTAAATGTGTTCCCATGCTGTTAAAGGCAGAAATGAAAAAAAAAAAAAATTAACATCTTGAATTGAAGTTATATTTTTTGCAATCAGTAATTGCGATAGGATCCTAGTCGTTACGTTTCTTGTTTCTACAACTGCATCCTATCGTAGTAATAATTGAGATAACCATATTTTGAATTCAAGATGTCTAAATTCGAATTATATATAGATTCGGATGCTGTTAGATACAGTCCAGATAATATTGGATATAATTCAGAGATCATTAAATATAAAGAAAATAAATCCCTTTGTGCGATAGATGTGAAGTTTAAATCCAACGTTAACGATGCACAAATATACAGGTATGCTTCATTTCACACTCCAGGGTCCCCCGTACCTACCACAGCTTTGTGGTTTAACCGGGATAGGGCCCTGAAGGGCGCTCTGTTCTTAATTTTGAACCAGAACCTAGGGTCGAGCAAACCCCTGGGCCCAGCACCCCCAGAGGTATCGTTTCACTTGGAGGACTTTGTGACCACGACATTTTTAACGCCTCCCAGCCACCATTAATCAAGGCGGTGGATCTTTGATCGGTAGGGATCGAACCCGGGTCCCTCTGGACACGAGTCCGATGCCTTACCGATCGGGCCACCACGGCCCTATATACAGGTATACTGCAGACACGTGTTTCGGGGCTACAAGGAGCCCCTTTTTCAATGCAAGAAGTGTGAGCTTTAGGATGAAGAATCATCCGATAAAAGCCGATAAAAGAATCCGATAAAAGCCGATAAAAGAATCCGATAAAATCCGGATGATTCTTCATCCTAAAGCTCCCACTTCTTGCATTGAAAAAGGGGTCTCCTTATAGCCCCGAAACATGTGTCTGCAGTATACCTGTATATTTGTGCATCGTTAACGTTGGATTTAAACTTCACATCATTAAATATAGTCAAAAAACCATCAACTATGTGTTCCAGTTCCAACGGCCATTGGTTGAGTGCATTGGATGAGTTTGTATTAGAAACATAAAAGGGAACCGAAATTCAAATCCGGTCAAGTGAGAACAATAAGCAATTACTGATTGCTCAAAAAATAAAATAAATAAATAAATAAAAATCAAGCACTGTTCTGTGAACTCTTTATGCTTGTGTCTGCTGCTACTATTATCTTTGTAATTGGTTTTTTTTTTTTTTTTTTTGCTCTTATTTTATTACTTACATTAATTATTGCTGTTGTTGTATGTTATATGCTGCCGTGCTAAGCACAAAAGTCGTAACTGCACTTTTTAACAGAATTGAGTTATTGTCACCAGGTGGTTCTTTGTAATGTATTTTATCTAAATACAATGTTTTATGGTCATTTGACAGCAGAAAATATTTTTTTTTTTTTAATTCTGAAAAACTATCCTCTGAATAAAATACATGGAGGCGCAAAACTTTAAACGGCACTATATCTCAATTTGAGATCGTCTGGAGATACCACTTTTGCTTTAGCACAGTGGTGGCCAACCCACGGCACGCGTGCCACAATGTGGCACGGCAGAGCAGTAACAGTGGCACGCGAAGATTTTTTGAAAAAATTCCAAATTTGAGGAAAAAATGTCGATCTCAAAAATATTGACAAAAACTAAAACCCTTAAACTGATAAATATCTTGATATTGTGACGATTAAGTGTCAGGAGGTTGGCTTTTGTCTGAACTACAATATTGCAAAGTACTTAACGTTAGATTTAGACATCCAACAAAAGCTGAGATGCTACAGACAATGCTTTGTAAACCATATTTGCGTTTGACACGAATGAAACTTTCGATGCTGCAGAATGGATTTTTGATCTGCAGTAGTTTCAGCTACGGGTGATGAAATTTTATGAAAAAAGTTAACTCTGCAACTAAAACTAAGAAACCAGATTGGACAAGATTCGGTATGGTTGCACAAATGAAGATCCTTGAATTGTTTTTGTTACATTACTTGAAAATAATTTGGGAAAAAAACTTCAAAAGTATCATCAAATTATTTATCACAAACTCATTGCCAAGGAATGAGACTTTTTCTCTGCTGGTGACCCTGTAGAGTTCACTGTATTAACAAACTACGAATTAGAGCTCTGAATGTTTTGTGAACTTTTCCCAGGAGAAAGAGGAGAGAATGGCAAGTTACTCCTTAATTGAAATGTGCAATTTCTATCCAAAGGATAAATAGTCATAAGATTTTAGAATTTTAGGGAGTGTTTTTTAAAATGTTTGGAAGGAAAGCAATGAGGACTTGCTACTTAGGAATGAAGAATAGCAAATGAATTAAGCTATGTCATCTCTTATTATCCGGCGTTTAAGTAATTTAAATTAAAGATAGTACAAGAAAAGTTTCCTAAACCAGTATAGGCCATCTACATGCTTTTATGATGAAACTTCAGTTTCTTTCTAATTTGGAGAAAAAAATAAAACATTAAATTTAATAGTGAAAGTATCAACACAAATTTAATAATTTTTCAATACTATATGGAGAAAATTTTACTCCTATTTTAAGTATTCATTCGGTGTTAGGTTTGATGACTTTCACGATAATAAAAAAAAATGCTGATCGTTTCAAATTTTTTGTCTATTTCTCTGCAAGACACTACTTGTTTCCCTTCTGAAATCCAAATTGGAATTACTGACCTTTTGCATCGATAATCAAATATAAGAGCTTACTTCAACAGAAAGTCATCCACATTATACAGAAATTTGGAAATTTGTACCAACAATTTTTTTTTCCACATTTACACACTTTAGCCGCCTGATGCTGTTGTAGATTTGGTTCAAAATACGCTTCTAAACAAATATTTTTCGTTATGAATGCAGAAAAATCTAAATACCGTTGAATATTATATGATAGCACTTAAAACGTTCAACTTCTTAGGATTCTCAAAAACTAATCCTAAAATTAAAGACTTGGTAAAAAAGATACAGACTCAT
Organism: Uloborus plumipes; assembly: GCA_038373865.1. Taxonomy (NCBI): domain Eukaryota; kingdom Metazoa; phylum Arthropoda; class Arachnida; order Araneae; family Uloboridae; genus Uloborus; species Uloborus plumipes. Next base: position 94,614 of record JAXGGA010002881.1, read on the forward strand.
AAACCACATTAAGTACAGACTGTTTAATTTTTTAGAGTAAAATGTTTAATGTTATTTGTACCTTTTTTAAGCGTAAGCCAACTGACAGAACCTATGAAAGTGTTTATTAACAATAACTCTTAAGTTTGGACTTGTGATATCTTTATTATGATTTAGATTACAATTGCTCAGATTCACGAGAAAAAAATGTTTCATTTGAGTAAGAATTACACAGTCAACCAACATAAAATCTATTTTTGACTTTAAAAAAATCAGTTTGTTGGAAAAATACATCGTGGCACGGTGAGCTTTTTCTCTCCAGGTAGTGGCACTCTTCCTAAAAAGGTTGGCCACCCCTGCTTTAGCAGTATGCCTCTTTACTTTCTTTCGACAGGAATTTGATGCGCTAAAAATATCTTAATTTATAATCATTTTACCCCAAAACGTTAGGAGAAACACGCCAAGGGAAAAAATAAATAGAAAATACAAAAATTTAATGCACAAATAGTGCTGTCCGACACTTTTGAGCTTAAAATTATCGCAATTTATTTTTGAGTCACTAATACGTATCAAATGTATGTTTCCGAAAGGGAAGAAAACCCTTCTGTGTTACAGCAGAAACACATCATAACGAGAAGCTTCAACTCCTGAAGAGTGAGCTCGTAACTGTTTGCAAAATTTCTTCATTCCTTAATCTTGTAATCCGTTTTTAGATAATTTAACGGCTTAAGATCATTTATACATCAGAAACAAGAACACGCCAAGAGCCATCATTGCGTCTGGTATTTAGGACCTTAATCTTTATTTATTGTTCAGAAAGTTGTTCGTTTTTTTTCCGTTTTCTACAGTAATAATTCGATTCTAAATATAATCTTCTAAAATTCTAAATTTATTTTAGATTTTCTAAAATGTTTGCAGATTCTTTTAAAGCGGCGTAGTGCGTTTTTATTTTCAACCTTCAGTTATACCGTTATACTTTGCGAATTACTATATCCATTTCATTAGTTATGAAAAATTTCTGAAGATTGGACGCATTTTGCCTTTGCATAAATCTGCAAAGACGTATACTGTCGGCCCCGCTCAACCAAATACTGTCGGTTCCAGGAAATATTATTCGGTTAAACGAGGTATTCGATAAAGCGGGGATCTTTAACATTACGTCTATAGCATCGGTACAGAGATATTTTATTCGTATTAGCGAGGTATTTGTTTATCCGTTACCCGATTAAGCGGGACGACAATACTACGGATGGCTCCTAGGATGGCCAAAGATTTGGTGGTGCAAAGAAAGATTGGTTGGATTTTTGCTAAAGTGGCAAAAGTGGGTGTGCTTTATTTACGGGGATTGATTGTGGCTTTACTTTTGGTAACTTTATCTGTAACATGATAACACTAAAAGTGTAGTAGAAATGGGGTTAGGGGTCGAACAAATTGCAATAGAAACGATTCCTGTTGGAAATGATAGGTAACAGGCTCCGAATGAACATACTAAAAATATACATCCGTTCTGATAGGAAAATTTGTGTTTTCTTTCTTTTTTTTTTCCGCCATTTAGAAAAATTATGAAAAAATTTCCAAATAATTATGCTTTTCTATCAAATGAAAGGAGTACTTTGTTCGTTTTTAGAAAAGGCCAAGCATATTAGATTTAAATTAACACCCAAATCAGCTAGTGTGTTAAAAAATAAATAAATTAGCTGGATTTTCAAAATAATAATAGTACTCCGAAAAGTAAACAAAAATCAGTTTTGAAAAAAAAAATCTACAAAGGTTACTTTTTACGCAAAAATCTAAAAAAAGAAGGATACGTCTTCACAAAAAAGTGGGGGGCGGAGAAGGGGGAGAGAAAAATTGAAACAAATTTGAATTTTGACAGCTCGCATTCAAAAAAAGCTTATCGCAGTGACGAATTGCGGCAGATGTGCGAGTGGTGAGAATGTGTTTATGTGTAGGTGTGCGTGCGTTGCCATCAGGGCTGCGGAGTCGGAGGAAAAATGGTCGACCCCGACTCCGACTCCGGGATTTTAAAACTTTCGACTCCGACTCCGGACTCCTGCTTTTTTTTTAATTATTTTTTTTACCCAAATATGAAGAGGGAAAAACCCTAAACAAAGGTTGAAATACCAAGTCCATTTTTAAAAGTTTCATTTTTATTCAGGGTCGTAGCTAGGACTCACTTTAGGGGGGCAGATAGCAAGCTGGGGTATCCCAGACAGAGGTCATGAGAGGTCATTGTGACCTCTCAAAAAGTTCAATTTTCTTAAGAATTCTCGCAGGTAATCTCACCACATTCACCTCAATTCTCGGAGGTCACTGTGACCTCCCAAAAAGTTCATTTTCTCCAGAGCAAAAGACAAGTGCCGCTCTTGTCATTTGACTCCGTACATAACTAATCATTTTCTTGTTAAATGGCCAGACTTTATTTTAACACATTGCATTTTTGCTGCAAAGACCCGCCATTTGAAGCACTTTTTAATGATCCTAGATGCTAAGGATTTGGATATTGGACGCTGAAAATTTGTATCTGTTAGTTTCAAAGACATGTTTTCACCTCCATAAAATTTCATCCAAATCGGAGCTGGTCGGAGTCGGAGTCGACATGTTTTTCAGCGACCCCGACTCCTTTGGTCAAAAATCAGTCCGACTCCGACTCTTCGACTCCGACTCCGCAGCCCTGGTTGCCATGTGTGTGTGCTCCTTCGCCAGCCTGTCCTGCATGGTGGTGCGGCGGGACTGTTGCCGACTGCGCCACCATGTGCTGCATGGAAAGGCCGGTGAGCAGGTCGACGTTGGTGTAGCACCGGGACGCGAGACATTGGCAGACTGTCAATCTGAAAGAGAGACTACATGACATTTGAGGTCTAAAATCAAAGATTTAGCAACTTATGATAGCTCAAAAAAAAAAAAAAAAAAAAATGGCACGGCCGATAATTTATTTCGATCAAATTAACACAGAGTGATCTTACTTTTACATTTTTTCCAAAGACATTTACTTATTTCTTGACACGACACATATCACAGTGTTGTAACAGTACTCGTAAAGTCATCGTAAGAGATATATGTGACTAACTGATTAAATTTTCAGCAAATGCGTAAGTTTTGATGCTTTGCCAAAAAATCCGTGAAAATAGAAATGATGGAAAAAAATCTGAAAAATTAAACGGAAGGGGAAACCCAAGACACTGGCATAAAAAAAAAGAAAAAAAAAACCCTGAAATTAAAGGAAATAAATAATAATAAATAAATTTAAAAAACACCGGGAACTTTTGAAAGTTTGAAAGGAAAAAACCATTAATACTTTAAACATGTTTGGTTAATTTGAAGGGGCAATTGGATAAAGGTAATATGTGACATTTGAATTTCGCCGATTTACACAAATTCAAGTTAGTGTGTGTTCAATTGTGTTAACTCACAAACACAATTGAAGGGCAAGTGAATAAAGGTGATATGTGACAATTTTTTTAATACCTAGAAAAAAGTTTAATAAATATATATATATTACCTTGTGGTAAAAAGTAAGTTTTTCAAAAATTGTCACATATCACCTTTATCCCCTTGCCCCTTCATTTATTAAAGATGAAAAAGGCCTTTCAAATTAGGGAAAAATATTCGAACTCAATTGAACTATAAAAGTGATTTTTGTACCACAATTTCTGATTTTACATGAAAATACTAAATCTCTATCAAAAATAACTGCAATATTAATTTATATTAATTAGTTCTGGCAGTTTATTATTAACAAAAGTAAATAAAAAATATTTTCATTTAATTTGTTTTGATAATCCGTACGATAATCATATTATTCGGATACTTCTATCTTAACTAACTACAAAAGGCTTAAAAAGTAAAAACATTAAATTGTAAAAAATATTTTGATTCAAAACAAATATTTTCATTCCAATACAGGATTGAGAGTCAATATGAGATGTCAAATCATTTTATCACATCTTGTAAAAATGCAGAAAAAAACGTAAACAAATAGAAAATTATCGATTTCAAATTGAACTTCCATCGAAAAGAAACGCATTTATCTTCCGCGAAAAAAAAAAAAAAAAATTCGTTTTGCAAATCGATGCTCTGCGAGCTAAAGTTCGCGCGAGCCCCGTCAAAGAGAAAGCAAAACGAGAAAGCCGCTCTTCAGTCCGTGACGTCACACATATGACGTAATCCCCCTCCTCCACTTCATTCTCGGATTCTGTTCTTTCTGCGCCTCGCCAGCCAATGACATCACGAGAAAACGGCCAGCTGCTTTCAAGACTGTGACGTCACACCAAGCTGGGAAACCGGTTCCCGCCGCCTCCGAAGCTGGCCAGGAAAGAGTTGTCAGGCGTCCTCCCAGCCAGGAGAGGAATTCGAGCGCCATCTTGAATGTCGTTTCCTAGCCTGTCAGCTTAGGACAATGGTTCAATTTACCAAGGAAGAAGTCTCACTTTTGATTGAACTATACAAAGAAGAAAATATTCTGTACAACCAAAAACATGAGCATTATTTCGACCGCTACGAGAGGGGAAAAGCAGTGCAAAGAATTGTCTCGGTGCTAAGCAAAAAACGCCCTACGACAGCGCAGGAGGTTCGACGCAAAATCAAAACTTTACGCTCACAATATTCGTTTGAGAGAAACCAAATAAAGAGACATCGGAACACAGGAAATGAATATAAGCCGAGACTGTGGTGCTTTGATTCACTCAAATTTTTAGACGAATTTACAGTGTCAAAAAAACGTAGGCTAGGACACAAGTTTGATCCTGATGAAGTAAGTGAATTTTCTTGTCTTAAGAATATGAGTAATTTTTCATTCACTGCACACTTCTAACCAAGCAGACTTCATTGGCCACAGAGCGCACTGCACACTAATATAGCTTTAATAAATGTTTTATTCTTTCCAAAAAGACTGCTTAAAGATCATAGCATTTTGCAACTCGTCTGATATGGCACACACAGTCCTTTACATGCCACCATTGAGGCGCGGAAGCCAGTGGCGCAGAAGAATTTGATGCTCAGGTTCCCACCAGATGGAGGCACCTGGGCTCTCTCGGGGCGAAATTGCGCTCAACATTTTATTCGGCCGTAAGTGACTGAAGCAAATAAACAAATAAAGCATCTTTGCCATGCGGTAAGGGTTGTTTAGTGTGTCTGGATCTCCACGTCCACCAGTTGATCAGTTCAACACCAACGAACGCAAAGAGAAAAAAAAAAAAAGTTTTCAGTGCAGGAATTTTGGGGTATATACCCGAAACTTCGATGAATTTTAGGAGTAAAAGAACTTTATGTTTTCTTACGTTTTGCCTTAAAACATGATTAATAGGATTTTTTCAGCTCATATTATGACTAGAAAATCTTTTTGGTCTCACTATATAACAAGATATTTAAAAATTGAATTTCGACGAAAAATATGCTTCGTGATATATACCGCCAGCTCGACCATGTCACTATAGTTTCATCCTTATTAGGAATAATCAATCTGGAATAGGCAGTAACAGAGCTGAAGGATGTATCTAGATGACATGGCTGAGCTGGTGCTGTATTTCGTGTAGTTTTACCTTACACATGGCTTACGAACGGTATCTTACTACTATGCTATTACTTAAAAATATGCTTGTTGAACAGGCCCGTCATTTAGGGGTGGTCAGAGGGGTGGGGGGTCAATTGCCCTCCAATGACTTTAGGAAATAAATGGATTTGCATATAATTGGGCATTTTTTTTTTATATTTTGAAATAATTTCAAAAGTTTGGTTTATGTACAAAGATAACTATGTAACCAACCCTTGGCGACGTGTTAAATATTATGAATGGTATAAAGCAGTAAGTAACCGCCCTTAAGCAAGGGCTCAGGCAGAAACATGTCCATGGATGGAAATAACGGAGTTGGCGGTGTATTTCATTATGAATGGTGTGACTTATCTTTGTGCTATTATTTAAAAGTGCTAAATATCAGGGCGTAGGAGTCGAAGAGTCGGACTGATTTTGGACCAAAGGAGCCGGAGTCGCTGAAAAACATGTCGACTCCGACTCCGACCACCTTCGAGTTGGATGAAATTTTATGGAGGCGAAAACATATCTTTGAAACTAAAAGATACAAATTTTCAGCGTCCAACACCCAAATACTAAGTATCTCATCAAAAAGGGCTTTAAAATGGCGGGTCTGCTTTGTGAAACGAATTACTATGTTTGGGCTTATGCAAGTGAATAAAAAATATTTGTAGCAAAAATGCAATGTGTTAAAATAAAGTCTGGTCATTTTTCAAGAAAAGGATTAGTTTCGTACGGAGTCAAATGACAAGAGCGGCACTTGTCTTTTGCTCTGGAGAAAATTGACTTTTTGGGAGGTCACAGTGACCTCCGAGAATTGAGGTAAATGTGGTGAAATTACCTGCGAAAGTTCTTGAGAAAATTGAACTTTTTGAGAGGTCACAATGACCACCAACTGGGATACCCTAAATTGCTACCCCCCCCCCTCTAAAGTGAGTCCTGGCTACGACCATGAATAAAAATGAAACTTTTAAAAATGGACTTAATATTTCAACCTTTGTTTAGGGTTTTTCCCTCTTCACATTTGGGTAAAAAATAAATAATAAAAAAAAAGCAGGAGTCGGAGTCGAAAGTTTTAAAATGTCGGAGTCGGAGTCGAACATTTTTTCTCCCGACTCCACAGCCCTGCTAAATATACAAATGAATCATTTAAATATTTAATTGCACATTGAAAGTGTTATTTAAAATATTAAATACTCAAATGAATCAATTAAATACTTAATTGTAAACCAATAAAAAATTAGTTAGCAAAGGTTAGGCTTGCCTGATTTTCGAAGTTTTTAACCGGGACGCAGGAATGCCCAGCCTACATTCCAAGCACAACGTCGCGGGTATTCAAGGGCGCTCTCTTGACTGGTGCCCTCTGGAGCATTTTAGCGTGTGAGTTCATTCTCAATGGTATGAACAAATGGTTACTAGTCTTCTTCTGCTTTTAAATCCCCGGGATCTAGCAGAGCTAGATCAAGTCCAACAAATCTTTCACCTTCAAAAAGTCAATTACAAGACCTGGTCTATCCCTTAAGTCTTCAGTGGACAGACCCAGGCAGGATAAAATGTGGTCTGGAGAAGCCTGCTCAGTGAAACAATTTTTACACAGAGCATAGTCTTTGACTCCAGTGGAAAACCTGAGGGACTTGATGTGTCCACTGCGTAGTCTTGTGATGGCTGTTTGGTACTGCCTGTTAAAATTGATTGCTAGACAGCCTCCTGGGCGATCGCTCTTGTACCAACTATGGCTCGGCGGATTTATCCAGTCGTTCTTGATCTTGAGCTTGGTCATTGAGACGATCTCTGGAGAAGTAAGAGGCCCAGAGGTTGCCGTGACTTCGGCAGCCCCTGCTTTGGCAAGGCTATCAGCAATTTCGTTACCTGGGATGTCTACATGAGAGGGAATCCATTGTAAAAAAATGCGATGAGATTGGGAAAGGGTCTTGAGTTTTTTGAGAATGTTCGTGCCAGTAAGGTCTCTCACTTTTTGCCAATTACTAAGGTGTTCTAGGGCACTCCTACTGTCAGAAAGAATCCAAATTTCATCCGTGAGAGAGAGAGAGTCGTAATTTTGCATCAAGTGCTTCATCAATAGCAATAAGTTCACTACGAAAGACGGAGCAGCAGTCAATATTTCTTAAGTGATATAAATTCCACTGCCTGTACTGTCATCTTCATTCTTACTTCCATCCGTATAAATTTGGGAATGGTTACTAGTTAGGAACCTTACCCAGGGGGAATAAAAAAATGACACAAACATTGTGAATTAATACATTTTATTCAAACAAAAAATTAAGAGAGTATTGCGCTATAGAGATTTTACTTCGTTTCGTTTCGTTTGGGCTATTTGCCCAGGTTTTTGATGAGGACTACAATCTAGTGTTTTGCCTCCGTTACATATGATTTTTATTACATATATCTTGAACAGACAATGTATGAACAGGGGCGCCCCGAGCTTAAATTTTTGGGAAGGGGAAAATTCTCAATTTGCCGAATGAAGTTCCGAATTGTGCGGCATGATAAAATACGACTATACGCACAAACCATATACCGTAACTTTATGCGTAAAGATAACACCGATCAACATTTTTTTTTTCTGAGTTTCTGTTTTAATGCATGAATTCTGATAATAGGCATCGAAAAAGACTCAAATATCTATTCTTGGCTTTTAAAGTTTGCTTTTGACTGTTTCAGGTCACTTTGAAGGTTTTAATTGCTTAGCTAAAGCTGCTTAGCTAAAAAACGACTTTCATCGATTTTTTAAAATTTTGTTGGTAAAATTATCGTCTGCTGAGTTTTACATTTGCTATTTTTGAGTTTTTTATCGTCTGCAATTTCTTCGAATTATTTAATTTATTTATCGTCTGCAAGATCTGTTGTTTTTTGTGATAACAACAGCAAAGAATAAGAGAACATTTGATGGAAAACAAGCATTCTTGTGTCTATTACTAAGTTTGAAAATGGCTTCAAAACAGTGTAAACATGATGCTGATGAACTTTGTTTTGTTTGCGGTGAATTTATTTAATGCAGAAGCAAAAAATTCATGTTAGCATCAAATTTGAAGCTTTGCCAAGCTTATGAAGCGTATTTTAAACTGAAAATCCGAAATTAAGATAAAAAGTGGGTTCCTTCCTCACTTTGCCTGTCTTAACTGTAAGAATACTTTAGAAGGTTCGACACTAAAACTTAAAAAATTCCAAATATATTGCTATTTTTGTTACTTGATTTAGAAAAAAAAAAAAGAAGAAAAAATATTTGCAAGTTTTTAACGATTTAAGTAACTATTAAATTTTACTTAAGCACAAAGCTTTAATTAGAGTAGTTGTTTTCGTTATTTCTAGCGTTGTACACTAGGTGGCCAAAAGTATCCGGACACTTTCAAAAATTCACATTTTTACATATAGCTTGATAAATAAGTGATCAATTGTTCTTTAACTTTAGTCATACAAAATATAGGCTTCACCGAACATTTCCAAGTTGAAATTAAATTACCCTTGCATTTGGGGGACGATAAGAAGGGGGGTCGAAAGAATAACCGCTTTTTGACCATAACTCTTTGAAAATAGCTCGGAATAAGCTATGCATTTCAGTAATTAATTAGCATACTATGTATAATTACTATACAAATTCAAATGAACGTACCACTCTTACTTCCGAAGATATGAAACATTTTTTAAAAAACGGCAATTTATTTGAAGGGTTTTTGCTCATAACACGCAGAGTTTTTAATCAAACCTTATCAAAACTTCAGGAAAGATGACAAAATACAAGAACATACTAAAACGGTTTTTAAAAATATTAAAAATCCGATGAGATATGAACGTTAAAAGGAAAAAAAATTTCACGGCGCATGCGCGAACGACAGAAATTTATAACTACAAAAATCTTGTAGCCTGGTATATACTGCATCTTATAAAAAAAGTTCCAGTTGAATATCATGAAAATTGAAAAAGATATCAGAGATCTAGTGAGCTGTATTTCATTCATTCGCAGACAATACATACATAGTGAGGGTCTGTCCACAAAGAGCTATTTTTAAAATAAAGGTTATTTCGTCATCGTTCAAAACCAACGTTTCAGGGGGTGTCCGGATACTTTTGGCCACCTACTTATAAGGTCTTTTTGGCCGAATGGGCGAAATGTGACTTCTATGCCAAATATAGATTTTTATACAGTATACAATTTAACATTGAAAAATATGCTCGATTGTCCCCACACTATTTGTGAACAACCCCTCTCCATTTATGAATTGTCTGCAAATGAATGAATTACAGCTCACTAGATCGCTGATATCTTTTTCAATTTTTACGATATTCAACTGGAACTTTTTTTATAAGATGCAGTATACACCAGGCTACAATATTTTTGTAGTTATAAATTTCTGTCTTTCGCGCATGCGCCGTGAAAAATTATTTCCTTTTAACGTTCATATCTCATCGGATTTTTAATATTTTTAAAAACCGTTTTAGTATGTTCTTTCTCTTGTATTTTGTCATCTTTCCTGAAGTTTTGATAAGGTTTGATCAAAAACTCTGCGTGTTATGAGCAAAAACCCTTCAAATAAAATTGCCGTTTTTTAAAAAATGTTTCATATCTTCGGAAGTAAGAGTGGTACGTTCATTTGAATTTGTATAGTAATTATACATAGTATGCTAATTAATTCCTGAAATGCATAGCTTATTCCGAGCTATTTTCAAAGAGTTATGGTCAAAAAGCGGTTTTTCTTTCGACCCCCCTTCTTATTGTCCCCCAAATGCAAGGGTAATTTAATTTCAACTTGGAAATGTTCGGTGAAGAATATATTTTGTATGACTAAAGTTAAAGAACAATTGATCATTTATTTCTCGAGTTATATCTAAAAATGTAAATTTTTGAAAGTGTCCGGATACTTTTGGCCACCTAGTGTATCGAGGAGCAAAAAGACAAATGAAGTTTGCAGTACCAAGACTTAGGCGGGTACCTACTGATCATGTGCAAAATTCTTATTTTTGTATAGCTAACACAAGTAAACGCCGATCTGGTAAAAATACAGAAAACATTTTTTACCCTGATCTTCCTTCAACGAGTGCTCTCCAATACCTCTTAGCGACCATTTTCCTGTTCCATCTCGTTCAGAAGTTGACTTCGGAATTCAATTGTCGCAAAGTTCAACAGAATCCAGTGCACCGCTTACTAACGCCGATGATGAACTCATGATGAACCACTAAACTTACTCACTTTTGAGCTTGGCTTTTCATTATTTTACGTTTTTGTGCTATTATGTGTTTCTTATATTGAAAAACCTGATACTCGGAAAACATTTTTTTATTTGTGTCATTGAAAAAATCCTGTGTTTCTCTTAAAAATCCAAAAAAAAAAACCTTATATAATTTCTACAAAAACAAACTTTGATCGAAAAAAACATTTTTTCCTTTATTAAAAACATAAAACCAAATAAAATTTCATATTCAGAAGCCAGACTCAAAAATCGTGTTGACCGGTGTAATAGGTAGCACTTAAAACAAATGAAAAACAAGTGCGCCCCCCCCAGCAAGATTTGTAAGTGCACCCCCTCCCTATTAAACAATAAAAAATACTTTTCCCGTTTAACCCTTGGTGGTTTTTTTTCCTGGATGATGCGTCATTAACCTTTTAACTGTCAGGTCAATCCGTCTATTACATTGAACACAAATTCTGTACCTCAGAACCAGACTAGCGTAAGTCCAAAAATGGCGATTTTCAGTTTATTAGTAAATTCTATGTAGAATCTTACACCACACTGCGCCATGATAACCAGGGGTCAATCTAGATAGAAATTAGGTCCGTTAAAGGACCCTTCACAAAATTCAGGCACTCAAAAAAGGACCCTAGACAAAATTCAGTCACTCAAAAAAGAACCCTTCACAAAATTCAGAAATTCAAAAAAGGACTCTTCACTTTATCAGAAACTCAAAAAGGGATTCTTTACAAAATTCAGCCACTCAAAAATAAACCTTTCACAAAAATCCCACACTCAAAACTGACTCTTCATAGAAATACGAGTTTACGGAGCGATTGGGAATATTTTTTGCCGTAATTATTTTTCACAAAATTAGGAATGTTTTCACAAAATTCTGAACTATTTTTCACAAAATTCCAAAAACAGGACCTTGGTCAAATATCCTGGATTGACCCCTGATAACGCAATTTTTTAAAACTAATTCCTTTATAAGTTAACCAGTAGGGTGATGCTTAAAAGACCCAAAAAATTTTTTTGTTTCTTTTCTCTTGGATCATCCTCTCATTTTGTTCTACCTAATAAGATAATCTTACTACTATTATATATGCGAAAGTTTGTATGGATGGATGTATGGATGTTTGTTCCTCTTTCACGCAAAAACTACTGAATGGATTTTAATGGAACTTTTACCATAATGTAGCTTATACATCAGAATAACACATAAGCTATAATTTATAACGATATTCGAAAAAGTTCGATTGGTATTGCTTTTTTCATTCCAATTTAAGCACATTTTTCGCATAAATCCGCGAAGGCTTCCAACAAACTAATTCAGTATTTAGTGTATCATCTCAACTCCCTGTCGCAAGCTAAAATTGCGAGCATCATTTCTTCTTTCCGTATTTAATGTTCAAATCTTTTCTCAAGTCAAATCATGAAGCTTTTTTTTCCAGCTTCATGGGGAATATCCAGGCTTTTACCATTATTTGTATTTAAAACGTTTTGTAGTCTTAGTTGTGTAAGTAGAATATTTATCCTTAAGCAATGTGTTTCTTAATGTGCATTGCTGCGTGAAAATATTATTTTTTTAGAATAAATTGTATTCCTTTATTAGTAAAATTGTTCACTGTATCAATTATTTTCACAAGTTTCGTAAATTTGTCGGTCCTGCTTAATCGGGTAACGGATAAAAAATACAATTTTACGGTATTTTTAAAAATATGTTTGCGCTGACTGGGCGGGTACTTACAATTGGTCACTTAGAATCCAATCGAACAGGTATCTTGCCGAATTTGTTGCAAGAATATTATAACTGAGATTATGGGTAATTTTTCAACGGACGCCAGTTTTGGCGCCAAAGACTATGTAATAATACTTTGCTTCTTACACGATATAAGTAAAATAAAACGATTGTTGTCTGATATTTGTAAACTGCGCCAAAATCTTAATCATCGAGATATAGTACAGCAGATATGTGACCAAATTGTGCCTTTAATGATAGAAACATAAAACTTGGCACACGTGTAATACACATCAAGAGATTTAATTCTGGATACGCGGCCATCTGAGATTTCGTCTATTGGAGTAATGGCAGCCGTCAAACTGCTAAATTTTCGTACTTTTTTCGAATTTTCTCCATTTTGACCATGAAAAAGTACGTTTTTGACAAACATCATGCATTACACATTTAAACTACATTAAATTTGCTACAAGTTGATACCAAAATGGACTAGCTAGCTATAATAGTTTTTGAGATACAGCTTCTCAAAGTTTCACTAATTCTCCAAATTTTACATTTTTTGTTGATTTCCTTGTTGTATCATATATGCAAATGTCTAGATATCTTCAATAACCTGTATTATAGTACAGCAGATATGTGACCAAATTGTGCCTTTAATGATAGAAACATAAAACTTGGCACACGTGTAATACACATCAAGAGATTTAATTTTGGATACGCGGCCATCTGAGATTTCGTCTATTGGAGTAATGGCAGCCGTCAAACTGCTAAATTTTCGTACTTTTTTCGAATGGGTAAAAAATTTCCCCCATTTTGACCATGAAAGAGCACGTTTTTGACAAATATCATATTATACATATTTAAACTACATTAAATTTGCTACAAGTTGATACCAAAATGGACTTGTTAGCTTTAATAGTTTTTGCGATACAGCTGCTCAAAATTTCACAGTCTCCAAATTTGGACATTTTTAGTTGATTTCCTTGTTTAATCATATATGCAAATGTCTTTATATCTTCAATAAGCTGTATTGTATAAGTAGTGAAGTAAAAATTTATTGAATTTAACATTTTGAAGAGACTGGGATATTGAGTAAACGTTTTGAGGGAGGGGGGAGGTTTCTGTTCACAACCAGAGAACTGATATCCAAAAGAGAGAGGATATTGAAATCCAAAGCTTCCTCTGAATATATTTAGAGTTCCTTCAAACCTTTTTAAATCATGTTAAATAACAACTGTTTAAGAGTTATTATTGTTTCATGCATAAAGGGTGTGCTCTTCGTAATTATATATATTAGAGTTTAATTACAACAGTCGAACCTCGTCAATTCGAACACGCTTAAAATGAATTACGTCTAAGACGAACTGCCGATCCCAGTCCTATTTTAACTACACATACGTTATTTATTGTTTTTTGGATTAAATGAAATGCGCTTAAGACGAATTAATTTTAAAGGTCAATCTATGTTCGTTTTAACGAGGTTCGACTGCAAATTTATTTAAATATTCAAGAAATTAATGAATCATTTAAAGAAAAAAAAGACACAGTGTCACTCTGATTGCCGACCTCATATTGAAACGAACTTCACTGGTCAAAAAGCCATTTAAATTTAAACATATTTAATTCCTTTCGAGAGGACATGGTAAACATGGAAAAGGAAATGTAACCTTTACTAGTAAAATTTTATAGTCGTAAAAGCAGAAAAATGAGTTAAAATTGGAACTTATTTTATGATCCTTATGCTAAAATCAATTAAGTATTTTAATTGTTAACAAATTGCAACTGACAACATATAAATCATTTTCTTTCCTTGCCGGCAAACAATGACATCGGTTACCAATCTTGTAAACTTAAAGCTTAGCCACATTTGCTAAAAAGCGTTATATTTCGAGTTCTTTATGACATGGAAGTTAAAAACAAATTCCATCAAAAGCAGAAAGTTTTTCTCTTTTTTTTTTTTTTTTTGGAACTATTCTTTTAAATTTTCAAGTATGCTTTCACTTCAAAAATCGCAAAAAACAATTTAAAAGTTTTTAGTTAATATCTTCGTTAGTTAAGGTTTTCTGAAGACGTGACCTAGATAAGCACATTCTCGACCGACTCACCTTTCGAATTTTTTTTTTTTAATCGGTTCATCCGTTTAAGCGCTAGAGTGCCACAGACACATACACAGGTACAAAGGTCAACAGATGCACAGATCGACAGACACGTCAAACTTATAACCCCCTTCCTTGTTTCCCCGGATGTTAAAAACAAAAGAGAAAAAAGACATATTCAGGAGCAGCAACTTTGAATGTCCGTCATTACTGAAATATAGGAATCTGGGGTGTAATGTAATGTAATATGCAAAAACTTACATGGTTGAATATCCAGAATTACCACATTATATATTTAATACCTGTATCCAAATTTGTAAGCAACTACTATTCAAGGCACAATTCCATCAATTTGGTCATATATCTGCTGCGCATTTTTGGACGATAAAAAAAGAACTATGAAACGCCCCTAGCGGTAAAAGTTAAAATTCGTTAGAAAAAAATAATGCAATAGAACTTTAATATAGAAGGGTATTAAATTCCGTGATTTTTTTCGCAACGTACTCTTATTAACATTGTGAATAACGAAACAAAGAAGTACATAATACGTTACTCAGAGGCCGGAATTTCGAACGTCCGCCATTACTGAAATATTCGAAATCTCAGATGGCCGCGTATCCAGAATTACTCGTTAATATATATAGTATGTGCACCCCAAGTTATTTGCTTCTATCATTAAAGGCACAATTCCACTATTTTTTGTCACATATCTGCTGCACTAATAATACTCCCACAGTTGAAGAAAAGTTCAGGTTTTTTTTTTTTTTTTTTTTTTTTGGCCGATTCCGTACGTTGTCATTAATAAACTTTTAAAACTTACGTCAAAGCGTAAAATAATCCGCATACGA
Organism: Uloborus plumipes; assembly: GCA_038373865.1. NCBI lineage: Eukaryota > Metazoa > Arthropoda > Arachnida > Araneae > Uloboridae > Uloborus > Uloborus plumipes. The sequence continues at coordinate 109,994 of JAXGGA010002881.1, forward strand.
AATTAATCAAACCTAAAACTAAAACTACCATTAATTTGTGTTTTTCGCACAAATAATTGTCAAATGCTCCCTACTAATTTCGAAATCACTTAGGACAAAAACTTTTAGCGTCATTTCATGGTCAGCAATATTTTCTCAGCATTAAATGACAATTTTTCTTTGACAAAAATTACTGACTTTATAATACCTAAGCATATTTTCATAAAGTAGGGAGAGGAGCAAAATTATCCTAGGTATCCCAAAACAGTTACCGCAAATTTAGCGACATTTTAAATCGTCAAAGCGGTACGTTTTGAGTTCTTTTAGTTTAGGAAAAAAAAAGGCGATTATAAATTGTTTCTCAATATTTTTACTGGCCCAGGCAACGCCGGGTATTTTTGCTAGGCAAATAATGCGATCGTCCGAGTTTCACTTGAATTCCTGCCTACTTAATGACTTATATTTTTTTTTCTGGTACCATTTTGAAAATGTGTTTCAAATTAAATTGTAATTCATGTTTTTAGCAGGGATTTTTTTTTGGCTGCGATCTAAATATTAAAACAACTTTTTTGTTTGGAATTTTGCAATTAATGTTACAGGAAGAGAGCGGTTTGGAAATATTTGTTTTTGGTAGGGAATTGTATTTGTTTATTAGGGAGAGTGTTAAATATGTGCTACTTGACATTGTTTTTATTCCTAAGGAAGCATGTGCAAATAATGCGATTGACTTTTTGATGCGGGAAAGTCTTTTAGCGAGCCGCTTTAGCGGGGAGTAGTTTTTTGAAACCGGTTTCGTTAAAACTTTCCTCCCTCCTTTAAATGCGAGCCGCCTTGGCGGCGAGTAATTTGTTTTAACTTTCCTTACTACTTTAAAGGCGAGCCGCCTTGGCGGCGAGTAGTTTGCTGAAACTTTCCTCGCTACTTTAAAGGCGAGCTGCCTTGGCGGTTATATATCATTATATACCGCCTTGACGGCGAGTTGTTTATTTAAATTTTCATCACTACTTTAAAGCCCGTGCAACGCCGGGCCCCACAGCTAGTCTTAAACTATTTTTTTGAGAAAAATTTAAAGGTCGCTACTAAAAATTTAAAAATGTAACATTTTCCCAAAAAGTGATTATGTAAAAAAATTAGTATTTATTATAAGATTTTATTCTTTTACATAATAAAAACTAAACTGAGGTTTTAAGGTGCATATATGCTACCCAAAGTTAATTTTGTATCATATATGTGTTACAATTCACTTTTGATATGTTAAAAAACAAGAAGAAAAATAGACAAAAAACACAGATGTTTACAAAATCTCTTTGACTGTCACAATTTTGAAAAAACATATTACAAAATTAATACAAACTTATATTAGTTGTTTAGAGTCCATGAAAAGATTTTGATGCAGAATTAACGCGTAAAAAACTCATTATACAGACAGAAAAGTTGCTTTTTTGTAGTTTGGGAACTTTTTTCTGAAGGACTTCACAAGAAGCAAAATATACTGCTTCTGGTCTTCATCTATGGTAAGTATTTTGTGGTACTCTTAGATTAAGGACACCCCGCGCTCTGTTGTATCATTGACTACCTTAAATTTTGTTACTATCTCCTTACTTTGAATATATTAATTGTCTTTAATCCAGTCTTCAACTTTTTTTTTTGAGGAAATCGGAGCTTAATCCGGTAATAAAACAAGAAGTTCTGTTAAGAACTAAACGAGCCTACTTTCCCGTACATCGACATCGGCATTCTCGCATCTGATCATTATTCTCTTGATTATCTGAGACTGAAAATTATGTCAAACATACCTTTTTAGCTATAAGAGCTGATTTCGAAAAGCAAAATATGTCCCTCTCATCAGATGAAATAGACACGTAAAAAGTAATTAACGAATAAATAAAGTTTTGTCGCACATTTTAAAGAGTGTAACTGTTACAGTTCCTCCGTAGAAAAAAATCCTCCATCGTTTTCAAAATAATAATAATAATAATAATAATAATAATAATAATAATTTAAAAAAATAAATAAAAGTACAAAGATCATCAAAACACATTTTATCAAAGAAAGAAAAAAAAGAAAAAGAAAAAAAAAAACTCGTCCGTTAATAAAATGTCTGGAATTTCACTTTTAATCCGTTGCCAGTTGTGAAATATAAATAAAGAATAAAATGTTTTCGTGAATGAAAAATTTTTATTACAAAAAAAATCGTCTGCAAAAAAAAAAAAATAAATAATAATAATAATAAATAAAATAAAACAAATGAATAAATAAACAAAAAATCGTCTGCACGTTCAGTCATTTTTTTTCTGAGCCTGCATTTCCGCCATGTTCGCGGAGTCGGAGTCGGAATCAGAGTCCTCACAGAAGATTACTCAGAAAAGTACTTTACAAACATTATTTATCAAAACCATTTTCTTACAAAGTTAGTTTGAAGGAAATCCGACTTTAACTTCAGGATCAACATTCAACTTAAATTCCCCGTAGACGCTAATGTTAATTTTTTTTTCTGAACGGTTCACTATTGAACGAAAAATGGTTTAAATCAAAAGGCGAAATATGGGAATGTATGGGAAAGCCTCTCCGAGATCTTTCAAACAAAAAAAAGTTTATTCCATTCGGACGGTTCACTCAAAATTTATTAGGTGGGGAAAGGTTGCTTGAACGGTTCAATGTTGAACAAAAAAGTGTTCATATCGGAAATGTAGATACGGGAATGAAGTATCCTTGATGAGATATTTCGAACAAAAAAAAGTTTGTTCAAATCGGATTGTTCACTCAAAAGTTAGCATCGCGGGATAGGTTGTTTGAACGGTTCAAAGTTGAACCAAAAATTGTTCAAATCGAAAAATCAAATATGGGAATGAAGTATCCTTGAAAAGATCTTTC
>JAXGGA010002882.1:0-112820 GCA_038373865.1 Uloborus plumipes
AGCTACTTGGAGATCACTTGCAGCCATTCATGGACTTCATGTACCCAAACAACGATGGGATTTTTATGGATGACAATGCGCCATGTCACCGGGCCACAACTGTTCGCAATTGGTTTGAAGAAAATTCTGGACAATTCCAACGAATGATTTGGCCACCTAGATCGCCCGACATGAATCCCATTGAGCATTTATGGGACACCATCGAGAGGTCTGTTCGTGCCCAAAATCCTGCCCCATCAACGCTTTCACAATTATGGACGTCTATCGAGACAGCATGGCTCAATATTCCTGCAGAAGACTTCCAACGACTTGTTGAGTCCATGCCACGTCGAGTTGTTGCACTTCGCCGGGCAAAAGGAGGGCCGACACGATATTAAGAGGTATCCCATGACTTTTGTCACTTCAGTGTATATATATATATATATATATATATATATATATATATATATATATATATATATATATATATATATATATATATATATATATATATATATATATATATATATATATATATATATATATATATATATATATATATATATATTTACGTAGTCGTAAAAAAAAAAAACCTTCCTGCTTTTCTTGCAGGATATTTTTCCTTCTTCCTTATTGATCGGGTAGCAAAAATTATTTTATCTAATTCTACACGTAATGCAATTACTTGTACCGTGTATAATATTAAAGACAAGCTCTTTAATACTGGTTCATACCACATTTGTAAATCCAACATGATTGCTAAAGAGTTATTTGCGTGTCCTGAGGCTTTTGAAACACTGGAAATAAAATCGCATGTGATTTTACCCGAGTATAGTAACTCAGCTGGGAATGTAAAACATGGGAATATATAAGGATTAAACGCTAATGTGTTAAATTCCCTACACCGAGCAAATTTCCCTATCCGGATTTGATACATTGCATAACCTTAGCCAGAAACCTGCGTGTCGGCAATTTGAACAAAATAGACTGCGACAAAGATTGATTAGTCCACTTCGAACTCAATGCAAAGCCTTAGTGATTTCAATACTAATAGGTCCCATCAAGTGATTTGTATGCTTAATGCCTAGCCATAACACATTTAGAGGAGTAAACAGGATCCTGTGCTAGTCGTTTTGTATTCTTCAGTTTGAAATGCATTTTTGTGAACAGTAAATGTCGCAAAAACTTTATTTTCAAATGTTATTATTTTTTATATCTTAGTTAACTTACATTGTAATTTGAGTTTATTGTATATCCGAGAGATGGTAACACACCATTTAAAACATTCAGATTGTATTGCACTTTCTTGCAAGTAAGAGTCCATGTTTTTATTATGTTTTATTAAGATTTCTTGATTATAGTTTTTTAAAAGATTTTTTGCTCTCAAAAGCTCCCCCCTCAAAATATATAAATAAATAAAATAAACTAATGACTAATTATACACCGTTCATCCAGGTAGAAGTTTGACGTTTCAACTAACCTATTGCTCTAACATTTTAGTTGTGATAACTTTCTATCTTGTTTATTTTTTATTTTTTATTATTATTATAAGTTTCTTCTTCCATTTATTCTCATTATTATTATATTGTTATATTTTTAACAAACATAGCTATTTATTACATACGCTTCAAAGAGGAAACAATAGCTTGACTCAAACTGATCGGTTACTAATCTTTAAAAGTTCTCATAAATGCGTTCACTATTTTTTGAAATTAGATTAGCAGCAATTTATCTTCCAGTAGATTTTTTTTAATGCTTTCCCTAGCATCATAATTCCATCGGCCGATGATCAGTTATTCATCGAAACCCGATGAAATTTTCAGCGGCCGATGATCGGATTCGATGAGTTCTCATCGGGAATTGCTCCAATATGTCTCATCGGCCAAACATAATCCAAACAGCAAAATCTAATGAGTTTTGCTCGAAATACGATGAGATTTGGAGCAATTTACGAGCAGTGCAGTCCCGTGTCGATGAATTTAGAATTAAAGTTGATCGGAAGGATATCGCTTTCCGATGGAATGTAGCTCACCGAAAACCGTGCTCGGATACTGATCGGAACGATGTCATCGTGCGTTACGGGATCAGTTTACGAGGAGTTCGATGATCGGCCGAGCAAAATCCGATGAGTTGATGCTACTTGGGTTGTCATAACGATTTTTGTTGTCAAATATTTTAAATTAACAGCTCCACAAAACAAAAGTGTGAGGCTGTTGATGAAAAATCTTCTCTACGCTTTTCATACTATATGATCGGATGGTTTTGATTTTATGTGTACTATTCATGCACAATTCATCCTTCAGTCGAGGCACCTCGTATGAATAGAATTTATGGAAGTTCAAATAAAGAACAATCGTGCTTGTTCAAGGTAGGATGGCGCATGTCCATGGTAATGTGTCTTTCTTCCACTCTTTGAGCAAAGTTGTTATTGAGTTGACATTTTTAACTTCTAAATACTTGACTACATCCCAAACCTTAATTTAATATATAATTATGCTTCTGAGTGGTATAGAGTAAACATTACTCCGAATTTTATTGATTGGTGGGAGCTTTTCAGAAGCTTTGATAAAAATTATGTTTCTGATCCATGTTTGAGTTTCGGTTAGAGCTTTGAATAAATATTTTTCAGTTCCGACAAAGTTACACTTGATTCTTCAATACTTCTTTTATTTCATTCAGGTTCTGTAAATCAGATAGCTGTAAAAAATGAACGTTCTTTTTTTTTTTTCACTTTTGTGTACTTACTACTCAATATTCCGCTTAACGAGAAAAACACATTTTGCCTAAATTCGAGTTCTAAAAAATAAATATTTTCCCTACTTCAATATAAAAATCGGATGAAGCCTTTGGAGTATTTTTAACTCTTGGAATCTGTCCACAAAATAAATAAATACTTATTTTTTGAAATTATTTATATATAAAATGGATTTTATGAAAAATATAGAATTTGAAATATTTTTTGGGTATTTAAAAATACTATCGAAACCTAGCTGACTTTATATTATTTTCGAGAAATATCTTTGGTGGTCCAAAGTGTTTTCAAAAGGTGATCTTAAACTTTGACATTACATTATTTTTTTTCAATTAAGAATGTTGAACGGCTTGGCTGTTATATTGAAATTATAATTATTATATTTAAAGACAATGGCCCGTCTGGCTTGCACCAGAAAAATATGCATGTTTTTGGGATTGTTGGAACATAATATTAATATAACACATAAAATGAGCTACAGCTTAAGCTAAAGGTGAAATATTATAAATTCATTAATGCAATTTTACTTAATTTCCCACCTGAGAAAGATGCAAGAAGTTTTGCCAAGCAAGAAGTTTCAGAAAAATTCAAACAAAATAGCATCATAAGAAATAAAAAACTCAGGTCCTTCATTTAGGGGGGTGCAGGGGGGTTCAATTGCCCCCCCCCCTGACTTTGAGAAATAAATGTATTTACATATAAGTGGACGTGGTTTTTGTTGATTTCTGGTGAAATTCTTTTATGTTTTTACACTTTGCCCCCCCCCCCCCCGGAAAAACTTGAAATGACGGGCCTGAAAGAACTACTACCTTTTTGCAAAAAAAAAAAAACCGAAAATATAAAATTATTTTAATAGGCTGAATTTATATTCAAAAGCTCACATTTCTGCATTAAAAAGGGGCTCCTTGAAACCCTTAAACACGTATCTGCAGTTCTTTTTACATTTGTGCGGTTTAATTTACGTTATATTTTTTTCTCCAACATCACTATAGTTTGTTAGCTATATACCAATTGGTAATTTTAATGATACTTTTTTTCAAATGTTTTCTTGTAAATACGAAAATAATTCTTTTAGATTAAAAATAGTCAAAATAACTCCGCAATTCATAAAAATTTAATGCAAAGCATCCATATTTAAAAATAACTCTCGCTATAAATAAAACCATTCATTTATCTGCAAAAAATGACTCGCTTATTTTTGAAACTAGCTTCACAGTTAAACCTGACTCCGATGCGTTAATTTTGTTCAGTTAATGACGCTGCCTTTTTCAGCCAAATTAGATAACAGTAAAAGACCTTTTCTTTTGAAAATCATAATTAAAATGGCTGAATTCCGCCGCAAAATGTGGAGCAAAAAAAAAAAAAAAAGGCAAAAGGGAAGTTAAAGCATTTAGAAACGTTTCCTCTTCATTACTACTTTTCCATCAGAAGTCATAAACGTGTTTCAATTTCAGGAACAAAAATGCAAATTAAATTACTTAAACTATTTTTATTACCGAAAGTTTAATATTTACGAGTTTTTAAATGCACAAAATTCAGGATGGAAAAAGTCGTTTATGACATGCAAAAAAGCTATAAACCTTTTTGGAGAATAGTAGCTCCAATTAAAGTGACAAAACTGGATTTTAGAACAATAAAGTTTAAAATTGAACTAGCTTGTTATTTTCTAGTTATGGAAAGATATAATGGCTGATTTTTTTCAAATATCGCGTTAGGGGCATTACAATTGTCACTTATTAAAAACGACATTTTTGTATAGAATTTTTGTCCCGGTTTTGCTTTACTTAGCGTTCGTTTTTTTTACTATTACAATTTCCACATTTCATAATAAATACAGGAGTGAAATTCTACTATTATTTTATAGTTTTGATAATGAGTTTTCGTTGTGAATGTGAAACTAAAAAAAACGCATATTTATGCTAATTTTTCATTCTTTAGAAAATATTTTGCTACAGTAAAGAACACATTAAAAAGGTTTATCTTTCTTTGATAAAAAATTTCTCGAAAAAGGTTTTCTTTAAAGGAGTTTTGCGTGCTCGAGTTGAAACATTTTTAAGCTTTTAAATTAAGTGTTGTGTGTATGTTAATTAAACATAGGTTTTTGAGCAACAAAGTAAATACCTTATTTTGAAACGGCGGAATAACTGAAATAAATTGCAACCCTTTCCAACCGATTAGAATCCTGAAACACTAATATGTTTATTAGGGTGATGCTTAAAAATGAAAGTTAAAAAATTCAACGGTTCACCCTCCCATTTTGGTCTCTCATATATAAAATGGAGTTAGCTAAAAATTTTTTGGATTTCATTAAGTTTTAGGGGTTGCTACCAGGCTTTAAATTTCGTAGAAAATGTTAAAATTCAGTATAATTTTCATTTATAATTTTTACTATTATAAAAAAAACCTTATGTTACTTAACACTTTATTTTTATGCCAGGAAGACTCCAATCTAACCACACACGCCACCCCCCCGTTCTAGACCAACTCCCCCCCCCTCTCCCACCAACTTGAAGAGAATGTCACTGTTTGTCAGTGTAGTGGCTGTCTATGATCAGTACAGGTGTGTGCAGTTTGTCTAACCTTCAAAACAGTGTATTTCGCTTATATTATAAAGAGTGATTTATTTTCTGTGTTTTTTTTAAGGTGAAAAATAATTTTGGTACGTAAGAGTTTTTGTTTGTGTTAATTATATATAAGTAATAAACTATATAATGAATAAATAAATTTGAATATACTGGAAGGTTATATTACTTGGTTTGGCTGTTTTTAAGACTTCAGCTTAATGTATTTAGGCCTAGGACTCGCAATTTTTGGTTTTCATAATTCCATCACTGATATTTTTGGCAAATTGCAAAGTACCTGTAGTTTCTACAAGAAAACAGAAGAAAATATGACTTCCAGTTTTACTTTCTGGTAAAGGGGTGGATTAGCTTCTCTGCATTCCAAAACTTGAGTCTGGTGAAAGTGGAAAAATTGCATCAGCAGTTGATGAATCCTTCCTTTCATGGAGTTTACTCAATAAAGTTAAAAGTGTGAGTTTCAACACAACCGCATCTAATACCGGGTCTCGAAAAGGGGCATGTATTCTACTTGATCAGAAAATGCATAGGGCAATTCTCCAGCTAGCATGTAGGCATTATACTATGAAAATTATGCTATAATCAGTTGTTTAAAATGAAATTGCGTCTTTATCTGAACCAGATAATTTATTATTTAAAAGATTTCAGAAAAACTGGCAATTAATCAATAAAGAAGAGTATACGACGTTGGAAACTGATGAAGCAACTATGTAAAAGCTCCAAGATCTGAAAAATGAAATAATCAATTTTGCTAAGAAACAATTGACAAAATATCAGCCTTGTAATCAGAGATGATTACAAGGATCTCTTGCAACTAAGCATTGTATTTTTGGGAAGAGAACTGGAAAATGGCGTGTCATTTAAAAAGCCTGCAGGTCTTCACCGAGCACGTTGGATGGCAAAGTTTATCTACTCTCTGAAAATGTTCTTGTTTCGAGAACAATTCAGATTGACAAAACATGAGGAAAAAGGTTTGCGAGAAATCTGTATTTTTACAGTCTTAATCTACACTAAGTATTGGTTCCAGGCTCCATCCGCTTGTTCAGCCAGAAGAAACGACTTATAATTCCTTAAAAATTTAAATAAGCATGAGGATGTAAACCTTGTCATAGCTAGAAAAGCAATAACTAATGTGGCCATTTATGGCGTGTCGAAGAGGATCTTATCGCCTTATATTTTTTTGATGACAAAGCATAAAATAAAACTAAGAAGAAAATGGTGGAAGCTCTAAGGAAAGAAGGAGCTGATTTTTGCACGAAAAAAATTACTGTTGACATTGAAAACATTGGTAATAAAAATCTAGAAGATTTTGTCACTAGTAACACCAAATAATTCTTTTCTATTACCGGATTAAGCTCCGATTTCCTCAAGAAAAAAGTTGAAGACTGGATCAAAGACAAGGAATATATTCAAAGTAAGGAGATAGTAATAAAATTTAAGGTAGTCAATGATACAGCGGACAGCGAGGGGTGTCCTTAATCCAAGAGTACAACAAAATACTGACCCTAGATGAAGACCAGATGCATTATATTTTGCGTCTTGTGAAGTCCTTCAGACAAAAGTTCCTGAACTACAAAAAAGCAACTTTGCTGTCTGCATAATGAGTTTTTTACGTGTTAATTGTGCATCAAAAATTTTTTGAGCACTCTAAACAACTAATGTATGCTTATATTAATTCTGTAATAGTTTTTTTTTTAATTGTGACAGTTAAAGAAATTTTGCAAAAATCTTTGTTTTTTGTTTTATTTTCCTCTTGTTTGTTCACATCCCTAAAGTAAATCGTAAGATACATATGATACAAAATTAGCTTTGGGTAACATATATGGACCTTAAAACCTCATTTTAGTTTGTATTGTGTAAAAAAATATAATTTTATAATAAATACAAATTTTTTTAAATAATCACTTTTTGGTGAAATGTTAGATTTTTTAATCTTTAGTAGCGACCTTTAAATTTTACTCAAAAAATCTCAAAAAATTGATTTAAGTTTCTCTTACTAGGTAGAACAAAATGGGAGTGTGACCCAAGAGAAAAAAAAATAAAAAATATTTTTGGGTCTTTTAAGCATCACCCTAATGTTTATAAAACTGAACCATGTTTTTAAGTGCATTATGTCACTTTGAAGAAAATTGTGAAAATGTAAATTAACCGGTTTTCATGAAAGATAAATAGCAATCGTTACATATAAAGCTGATTTTAGATGTGGAGAGATAGCGATAAATATGTAGTAGCAATACTTGTTTCGGTTTGATTTAAATATTACTTCATGTATTCATGTAAGCATATTTTTTAAACTTCTAGCCAGCTGTGATATATCCTGGAAATATTTTTTTTGCTTTATGAGTGCGCGTAGTATTCACTAATTCTAACTAAATCGATGAGAAAAAGGAAAAATACGAATATGATGAAGTAAATTTTCACTTCATCGAATTCTACTTCCTCAGCTACTGCTCCAAAAACTACTTATTTGTCGATAATAAAAAATGGAAACCGATACGACGAAGTAACCCAAGTTTAAGCTAAAAAAGAAAGAAGCCTTATTCCTTCGTTATATAGAAAGTCACCTTAAGGCGATTTGCAAAAAAAAAAAAAAAAGAACCAATGCAACTGCAATGGCTAAGTCACCTAGTTCATTACTACAAGAGGGCACGATTGATTGTAGTTACCATTTCTCTGGATTTTCAGTTGTCATTGATACAACACGCAAACGTCCTTTCTGGTAATGAGCATTTAATTGCTTGCTTGAACTACAAAAAGCAGAGCTGGCAGCAGATGTGATAAACACTGAGGTGGAATGATTCAGCGAGTAAACCTCACCATCGATCCACGGCATTGAGTTCAGGTAGAGCAGCACAATTCCTCGGCCAGCAATATCTCGTTAACCAGTGTCGCCCTTTGTGTGTGTCACTGATTTCTCATTAATAAAAGGGTTCGTGTCAATGTCAAGATGCTGTCACAGATTCATTAAGTTGCTCGCCGTATGAGTACTTTAAAGTAAAACTGTTCGACATTGCATTTGAAGCTATTGTTTTCGTTTCGTTAAATGAAATAGCTTTGTGTGGCGGTTGTGTTTTCAATGAGAATGTTTCTTTTCTTGTGAACAGTAGTAGAAATTTACAGCATGCGTTTACTTTTGAATCGAAGTTCAAGCGACTTTGTTAACGAAATACGAGAGAAATATTTTATGAAATAAATTGAATAGGGTAGATTGGGGGAAGACGTCGTAGTTTGAACTTTTATTTACATAAAATAGCTCATTAGTTTGATTTTTAACAAAACTAATTTTTAGCAAAGTATGGACTTTTGTGATGGGTAAGAGAATAAGTTTCGTTTCAAAAAGCATTTTTTTATTTTAAAGAAAATGAAGGATTTTAAACCCGTTTGCATTTTGTTATGAGCAAATCACATCATAGAATCCATAAAGCACCAATCATTATTTTATGGTAGAACAGATATAGGGAATATATATTTTTATATATAGATAGATTATAATACATATTTGTAAAAAATAAAGAATACAAAAAATGCAAAATGTTACAAAAATTTCGTCACGTAATTACTTCGGTGAAAATATATACTTTTAAGCCTTTACTTTTGGCTTGATATCAGTACTCTCATGTGTTTCTTATTAACGATTTCAGTTTTTTCCCTGTTGGTGGTGCGTTTTCCAACTATTAGCAACTATCGCAGTAATTGTAAGAACTAGTCTACAGAGAAACAAAAATGGATGAGTAAATACGAGGGCGAGAGCTTGGGCTGCTCTGCTGATTTAATATTCACGCTGCTACGTCAAAATTTCTTTTTGAAGACGAATTTCAGCTGTGAAAACTTGACAGAATATGTTTTGGCGTGCGAGCTGTGCGATCCGTGTCATATCCTTGAATACTGAACAGGCACGCACAATGTGGGAGACTGTCACAAGCCACAACAGAAAGAAACCCTTACAGTATTTGGCGTGTACACAATATCCTATTCTGTAACAAATTTGGTAGCTATAATGGAAGCGTTTTAAAAACAAAACAACAGTATCTTTGGTTGACATTCATGTTGAATAATAGCTGATAATATTCAATAATGAGTTTGTAAGGGTGCTGACCAATAGACGTCCATGCGCACATGAAAGAGTTGTACTATAACTTTTATTGGTGAGTAAAAAGCATATTTCTTCTGTTTTTTGAAGTAAATAAAGAACCTAGTGGCATTTGTTCCTTGAAAAATTACCATGTTAAGTCAACCCTTAGTATTTTTTTTTATTTATATACATGTACTTACATTTTATGTACTCAAAGAGAGAGTCATTGTATTTTAGCTATTTTTTTAAAGATCGTTCAGCAGTAGTCAAAACACTAAAATTCAGCATGATGACAAATTTTAGGATTTCAAAAGTTATTTTAGGAACCAATATATGTCGCTTTAAGAGGCACATTTGAATTTTATTTTAAAGTCTACTTAAAAGAGCAAACATGTTTGATCACGTACGGGTAAACGTAGAAGATTCTCTTGTCTCAACTTGCTTAATTTGTTAATTTTAATTTAGTAATACATGCTGTGCTGGAATGACTTAAGAATTCTTCTGTGAGTATACCTTTAAGTTTAAACAAATTATGACCTTCTAAATATGCATGCATAACTACTGAAGCAAACATTTTTGATAGAACGGCATAGGATTCTTTCATGGCAAAAAGTAATAGTAGATATTATATCATCCCATAATACAATATACTCTTTGCTTTATTTTGAGAAATTTATTAAAACATTTCAGATTTTTTTTTTCACTTTAATTTTAAATTTTAGAGAAATTCTTCTGAATAACTTGCTTGCCGGTTGATTCGTTTCCTGATAGTAAAAAATCTGTCAAACATATGCATTCATCGCACAGTAGTTTGCATTTAATGATTGAGTTTAAATTTTTACCTTACGTTTGCAAACATTAAGTAAAATATTTTTGTAATATTCTTAGAATAGCTGTTTCAACTCGTAGCTTCCCTTCCAGCGCATTCCTCAGCATTTAATTCAGAAATTGTTGCTCGAAAGAGCTTATTAGACATTTCAGTCAGTTTTTAGAAAAATTAAAAACATTAAACATTTATACTTATCTAAATAAAAGCGCTGAAACTTCATGTATGATTTTTTTTAAATAATAAAAGCCTCTCATATTACTGAATTAGATATTTTGTTGGAATAGTTGCAGTTTCTGTGATTAAAAAAAAAGTGATAAATATGAATAATGCCTCACTGTCAACGAGTCAACGATACATTTCACTTTATAACGGCTCTGCGTAATTTTTATCTCCACATTCATTTCCGTCTTAAATCTTCCAGTTATTGTTTATCGGGGTTCCTCTATGAGTCTCTATCAGCTACGAAAGAAGAACTTCTTCGAGAAACTGCGCTTTTTACTCTCATCAAGACATATAGCTTACATTCTATTTGTCTAAATGACGCTTAGGAGGACTTGGCGCGATTAGCGTGGTTATGTTTTTTAACAGTTGACGGTTTGGAGGCAATACATAAGCAAGAATTATCTATCGTAATCCTTTAGCCAGACCGTTCCGCGTTAAAGACGCTGAAGCTGAAGGGGAAGATGAAATTTTTCATTTCACGCTGCGATAGCCGGAGATGAGCTTCTCCCTCCCCCATCTTCTCTTCACTTCACTTTTGAATATCACGTTCCACCATTTGGTTTTAACGCTCCTTTTTAAAAGCTTTCTGCAAGAAACGTTAGCAATTCTTAACGTAAGGCGCGAGCTTTTTGAGTTTGCAAATATCTTGGGAAAGGGAAGGTTATGGATCGCATCATATCAATTACACATAAAATATGCGAAGTCTTTTATTATTATAGCGTGTTTGTTGAAGAGCGACCCCAGAGTTTTCAATTTCAGAATGAAGTAAAAGCTTGATAAAATGATAAAAAGAAAACTTGCACTTAAGTTTTTCTTCCCATTTAGTAAGATGATGTATGCATTTCTAAGTGTGATATATGTGTTTTATTCTTACAATTGATAGATCCTTGTGATTACGAGACTTTTTAAGCAAACCTGCATAGTTTAAAGTGCTGAGCTGAAGAAGAAACTGTTCAAAAGTTCAGCTTATGCACCGTTATTAAACACATTTATTCGTATAGTAAAAAAACACAGCTATGTGTTTACAGAAAACTTATTGATTTTATTAAGACACCCGTGATTTTTTTAACAAGGTATATTTATGAATGGAAAAATATATATCTATAAGCATTTTAATCAAATGCAAGCGAGACAGTATTAGTGAATGTATATCAGTTTCGAGTAGCAATCTCTGTTGTCACAAATTGTTTCAGAGCATCTTTTTTCAGGCAATATGAAAAAGTGACTACCACCGTAATATTTAATACTCAGAATCACTTGGCGTTATTTTGCTAAAATTATTTATAATGCATTATTTTAAAAATAATTTTATCTAAATCTAATCAAGTCTATTTTCATATTTATAAACTTTTTTAATGTATATTTTTAATATTTGAGAAAGAATTGTGAAAAAAAATGTCTTCCTTTCAAAATGAAGCCATGACTTAAATATAAACCGTAATAAATTCAGTATCTTCAACGGGTGTGGGTTATAGTTTCGTTTATTACCCCTTTACCATGATACAATACTAGAGTAATAAATGAAATCCCTGTAGTTTTCTAGATCCCTGTAATTTCTTAAACTGACATCAAGAAGAGAGGGTTTAGAGTATTTTTTTTTGTAACATTACGAAATAAATAAATGAATACCTCATGTCAGAACTACTATTATTATTGTAATATTTAAAAATTATTCTTAAAATCATCAAAACATACTAAATCGTTCTTGTAGGGGATATTAGAGAAGAATAGGACATTGATACAAAAATGCCGAAATAGAATGTGCTGCAGCTTTACACTCGTGCTGCTATAAAAAATAACTTTTAAAATTTTTATCGGCACAAATGCAACGCTGTCCCATTCCTCCTGAATATACTCTGTTGAAATTTATTGTCATAAGTTATTCCAGAATATGTTTAAGTTCAACTTGCTCGATATATAAGATTTTTAAAAATAAATATTATTTTGTGTTTTTATAGGTGAAAGTGAGATCAAACCTTTCGTACTGCCTAGATGGCAGATATTAAAATCATTTGGGATTATGTTTGCTTTTTAGCCCTGTATTTTAGATATTATTCGTTTTGAAGATTTTTGTAAATTTTTGAATCCTTTTAGTGCAATCCTGTATGGCTTTCACATACAGGGGTTTTTTTTTAACTTTTTTTTAACAGAATTAAATAAAATATGTGATAAATGCTTCCTGTCAGATTTACATCAGAAACGTAATAATGCTGCAATATTATTCTTTTTATGACGCTTATACGCACAATATGTGGCATTTCTGTTTTGTTTTTAAAATGTTTAACTGTTCAGAAGAATTTCAAATATGTTCGTCATTTTTGGCATTCATTAATCAGTCGGGTATATCATAAACGAATAAAATATTTCATAATAGAAGAGATGCACATTTGCATTAAAATGGAGACTTAACTATTTGAAAAAAAATATTGTTTGTTTTATAATATCAATTGCAGTTTTAGCATTGTCTGAAGTAAAACTTTTCCAATGCCCCAGTTGAGGTAAGATACACTAGGTGGCCAAAAGTATCCGGACACTTTCAAAAATTCACATTTTTACATATATCTCGAGAAATAAGTGATCAATTGTTCTTTAACTTTAGTCATACAAAATATAGGCTTCACCGAACATTTCCAAGTTGAAATTAAATTACCCTTGCATTTGGGGGACGACAAGAAGGGGGTTGAAAGAAAAACCGCTTTTTGACCATGACTCTTCGAAAATAGCTCGGAATAAGCTATCAATTTCAGTAATTAATTAGCATACTATGTATAATTACTGTACAAATTTTTATGAACGTACCACTCTTACTTCTGAAGATATGAAACATTTTTGAAAAAACGGCAATTTTATTTGAAGGGTTTTTGCTCATAACACGCAGAGTTTTTGATCAAACCTTATCACAACTTCAGGAAAGATGACAAAATACAAGAGAAAAAACATACTAAAACGGTAAATAAAAATATTAAAAATTCGATGAGATATGAACGTTAAAAGGAAATAATTTTTCACGGCGCATGCGCGAACGACAGAAATTTATAACTACAAAAATATTGTAGCCTGATTTATACTGCATCTTATAAAAAAAGTTCCAGTTGAATATCATGAAAAATGAAAAAGATATCAGCGATCTAGTGAGCTGTATTTCATTCATTCGCAGACAATACATAAATAGTGAGGGTTTGTCCACAAAGAGCTATTTTTAAATTAAAGGTTATTGCGTCGTCGTTCAAACCAACGTTTCAGAGGGTGTCCGGATACTTTTGGAAACCTACGTATAAGGTATTTTTGGCCGAGCAGACGAAATGTGACGACAATGCCGAATATAAATTTTCAAACTGTATACAATTTAACATTGAAAAAAAATGATCGATTGTCACCACACTATTTGTGGACAACCCCTCACTATTTATGTATTGTCTGCGAATGAATGAAATACAGCTCACTAGATCGCTAATATCTTTTTCATTTTTCATGATATTCAACTGGAACTTTTTCTATAAGATGCAGTATAAATCAGGCTACAATATTTTTGTAGTTATAAATTTCTGTCGTTCGCGCATGCGCCGTGAAAAATTATTTCCTTTTAACGTTCATATCTCATCGAATTTTTAATATTTTTATTTACCGTTTTAGTATGTTGTTTCTTTTGCATTTTGTCATCTTTCCTGAAGTTGTGATAAGGTTTGATCAAAAACTCTGCGTGTTATGAGCAAAAACCCTTCAAATAAAATTGCCGTTTTTTCAAAAGTGTTTCATATCTTCAGAAGTAAGAGTGGTACGTTCATAAAAATTTGTACAGTAATTATACATAGTATGCTAATTAATTACTGAAATTGATAGCTTATTCCGGGCTATTTTCGAAGAGTTATGGTCAAAAAGCGGTTTTTCTTTCAACCCCCTTCTTGTCGTCCCCCAAATGCAAGGGTAATTTAATTTCAACTTGGAAATGTTCGGTGAAGTCTATATTTTGTATGACTAAAATTAAAGAACAATTGATCACTTATTTTTCGAGCTATATGTAAAAATGTGAATTTTTGAAAGTGTCCGGATACTTTTGGCCAACTAGTGTATGATAAGAATGAAAGTAGCTCTGACTGCAGTTTATTTTCTTTGCAATAACGCTTGCTTAAGGAGGCAAAAACATATGTACAGAACTTCTGCGTTATTATTTTACAGGTTGTCTGGGGCATGCATTTAAAGGTGATTTTTTTTTTTTTTAAAGTGACGTATCTATTAAATGAATTTATAACTGTTTTTCATATACATGCGAAAATATTTTTTCAATTTTTTAAAATTTTTTTATAAAATCACAAACATACTTATTTACAAAGACAACGGTTAAATAAGTATGTAGAATATACACTTTAATAGTTACTTTTGGAGCAAAACTTATATTTTCGTGAATAAAGTAGTAATAACTTTGACGCAAAGAAATTTATCACAAATTCTTTCAACTGCACCTTTGGAATAGCACAATATTTTTGCAGGGTAAATACTACCCTAATATATTTTGTTAATTAGTATGCTCTCCTATATTTGATTTTCCTGTAAAACTATCGGTTAAAATAAAATTTGTCAAATAATAAAATTTAAATGTCTTGTTTCTTATTGCCATTTAGGTGTGAATATGTTTAGTGTACTACAAATATACATTTTTTTTTTTTTTCAGTAAAGAAAAATGTTTTCGCTGCATCATTATTCACTACAAACATCAAAACGTTCTTCAATATCGAGAAAGTATGTATAACTTATTTTGTGCATGTAACTAGGTTTAGTATCGTACTAAAATTTAAGAACAAACCAAAATTGCATGAAAATGTTGATTATTGTATAAGATAAAGTAGCATAAACTGATTGAATTCACATATTATTTATAATGTTATATACGTATATGGAAGAACATTATCATTTTTTACTGTAAGGAAGTAAGGACATTACAATAATCCATTAAAATGTCCCTTAAGACAAAACTGTTGAAAATAATTTTTAGCTTAGCAATTGCTCATTTTTACCTAAATCATGTTTTCTTTATTAAATAGCATTAAAATAATAGCATAACCCAAGTTATTTTTTAAACAAATAATCTAAAAATTCAAGCTATCATCTCTTTTAAAATCAAAAGTAATTTTAACTAATGCAAATAATTTGCATGTTTGTTATTTTTAATATGTTGAAGTTCAGTTTCAATTGCTTAAAACGTACGCAAAATGATACACTAATGAATGCAATGATACACTAATGTTACTTTTTTTGCTATTTGACATTCATTCTGCATAACTAATTGCCCTTGCCAAGTTCCTTCATCAAGTACTTATTTGATTATATTAAAATTTGAACCTAAAACCAATTCATTGTCAAAACTTCTTCGCATGAAATAAGATAATGTTAAAAGTATTATATTCTATTCAAGTGCAGAAATATTTTTCGCATCATAAATGTATTACAAACCACATTCTCATATTCCAGAAGCTACGCACTAAGCTGAGCTATAATATAATAGTCAGTGATATGTCATGAAATACATATTCATGAAGGTTACTGTGTTAAGGGTGATCTTTGTAAGACATTTGATAAAGCCTGGCACCTAAACCTGGCTGTAAAATTTTCAAAATACGATGTTAAAACTATGCATCACGCATGCATTAAAGTTCAGATTATTCGACGCATGTCCTTAAGGCGACGTGAACAGCATTCTAATGATATTCTTTTCATGGAACTATCAAGGGCTTTCCTTTGTTCTTTTATTATTTTATTATTCTGTGGTTTGACGACTTAGGATCTTTATATAGAAACATTTCACTTTTTGTTTTTTTAATATCAATTTAGGAATTACAGTTAGCCATACATGAGTTATGTGCGGCACCTTATTGGATAAAATTTGTTGTTAAAAGAAAGGTTGTGTTATTAAACTTTATTTGAAAATAATGTCAAAAAATGATTTTTAAAGGAAATAGATTTTTTTTTTAAACTGAAAAAAATACACTGTGCTACAGATATACTTACATCCATATTTCAGTACATTTCAAGAATTCTTCTTAGAGGAGTATTAGAAAATATAACGAAGGATGTAAACTACGTAAGGGATATGTCACAATTTATTTCTCCTAAAATCTAAAATTTTATTTTTTACTTCATTTTAAACAAATTATTACTATCTTGAAACAATTGAATAAAAATAGTAAAAGTATATGCCACTTAGGTAGATATTTGAAAATATATTTTTATTTAAAATAAGCATTACATGTTTCTAGGAACATTTTGCAATAAAAATATTTCGTAAAATAAATGGATATTACTTTGTCCTATAGTTTTGGAAACCATTCTTATCTTTAATTGTGAATATTCTTCTATTCTATGAATACTACGTTAAAGCACCATAAGTAGAACTTGTTGAGTATTCTGTTAGTTAAAATTTATATTTTAGTTGAAAAAAGACAAAGCCTGACTAAATGATGCAAAACTAAGATAATACCTTTTTGTATTTAAAGATCTTACAATTATAATATATATGACAAAAAAAACCTATACGAGAAAAAAAAAACAAGATTAGGGCAATGACTCAGCCTCACAATAATTAAGTGAAATACATGTACCGAGACAATGGTATTTAATTGCATTTTTGATTTTTTCAGGTGTTGACTTTTGAGAAACTTACGTATGAAAAATATGATGATTTTTTTAAATAAACAAATAAAACGATAAAAAACATTTAAACTCATGTATGTTTTACAATTTTAATCTTCATTATGATTAATCAAATATAATAATAAAATGACAAACAAATTTAATGTACGCAACTTTTGATTTTTATTAATATTTTTTTTTTCTTCTTTCAGCTTTCTGTGATGAACATCGCACCTTAGAGGATGCATGTGGGAGCCTAGCAGTGGACTACCACTTACATACAATGTTTAAAGGTAAACATAACATTACTTTTTTTCATTCCCGAAATTGTTCATCATACTTTTAGAGGACAGTTTCCTCCTTCGTTCAAAACCAGCCTGTGTTTCGTGACTAATGAGATCCGTGTCACAGACATTTATTTTATGCATGATATTTCTTAAAGCTTCGCCAAAGAGGAATAGCCGAACAAATTTACAAACTGAAAACTCCATATTTGAAATCAATATTGCTTACATTCCGAAAGCTTATAGCGTGCTTAGTAAGACGGAATACGTTATTCAGACACGCTGAAATCTCGGAGCTAAACAAAACTTGATTCCAATAAACTATATGGTTAAGTGAGCCTTAGGTTCGATTTCTGTTTATCGGATTTCTGTCAAAATATATTTATAAATAGTTCTGAACCTAAAGCGCGTATACTTTATCTTTTTATCTTATTCAGATCGATCGTTCCGACACATTTTCTCCAATGCTAAATCTATATAAAAATGTTGACGAATGGGTCATTCAATATCGTTTCCATCGCACATACATGCGATTTGGTGAAGATAATTTAACATTTTAAAGTCTTTTTTTTCCTAAGTTGAAATGAGTACCCATATTGCCTTTGCTTGAGCTATTGAGTATAGACTGAAATTCTGACTCTTGCACAAATGTGTATCAATTTAAAAATATTAAGCTGCATTTATTAAAATGTACGTTATCAAACAAAAATTTATCAAAACATTATGACAATTCTTGAAAATATACATGACAAGTTAGGTTAATATATCTTTTTTAGCATTTTTAAAGCGTAAAATGCATTAACATGTACTAAATATAGAGGAGACATGCATACCAAAGGCCACCATGTGCGTACAGCCGTACTACTTTATTGGAATTTATTATTCAGTAGAGTAAGTTAACACACCAATTGCTACTTTTGTAGCTGTTTTAAAACGCGAAAGATAAAGTTGTGGCAATTATAAGTGAAAGACTTGTTTAGCCGGAAATAACCATTTCAGTCCATGTCTTTCATTTTTGTGTAAAGCTGAATCAAAAACCAGTCTTTGAATTTCAGTGCATATTTGTCTTTGATACATTAAGTAATGCATAAAATATAAAAGCCACATTTAATTGATCTGCAACTAAGTCCACATACTTATGCTATTATTTTAATCAAAAACTATTCGTAAAGGAAACAGAACGTCAATGTGCACTTGTACACTAGGGTGGAGCGAAAAAAACGAATTTTTGATTTTCGCAAACGGGTACCTTTCATTTACTGTGAATGAGGATAAGTAACAATTCTATAAAATATTTCACTTTTGCGACGTTATCTTTAGTCTGCGCATTTGGCCTAAAGTTTTGAAATTTTTGATTTTTTTTAGATTTTTCAAATTAAAAAAAAATATTGCAAATGATAAAACTAGTGACGGGTGATTATTAAATGGAAGAAAAAGGTTTGAAATATACAAGGATTTTTTTAAATCCATTTTAGATTATGATTTCAGTCTGCGCATTAAGCCCAAAGTTAATGAAAATTTCCGAAATTTCCGATATTTTCAACATTTTTAAACTCAGTATTTCCTTTCAATATTCCCTTGAAGTGTCTTCAAATCTGTTTTTATTCATTTTGTTATTACTCTAAACCGTGCAACTCTTCGCTAGCTCATGTGGAACTAACCAGGACTCACCACGAGGAGGTGACCGCGTTTCCAGTCCTACACGTGAGCCTTTCATTCCAGTCAATGCGAGAACGTATTTACATTTCTTAGATATGTCTTTAACAGTTAAACTTTTATTTGTGTCGTAAATTGATCAAATATTTCTGTTATATATCCTCGTTTTTACTAAACTTTTTCTTTTCCTGTGATTACATACCAATTTTGAAGAGCTTGTGACCTATTTGAGTGCTCTTTCAACTGATCGAGTCTTGAATGGAAATTTAAAAAGAGCGCATTCAGAAATCATACTTAAATTCTCGGCTTCCAGTAATCTTTGTAAATATTGTGTTGTTAAATTACCTGTAAAAGGTGGCTTTGTAATTTCCACATCATGACAAGAAATCATATCGATGTATTCTGACTTTTGATTTATGTATGTAATGTATGAATATAGATTTTTATCTATTTTTGGGATCTGAAACGTTTTCACTTGTTTGCTTGTTTGTTTTCTACGATTTAAAACAAGTTTCTTTATATGCGCTCTCTTATGAACTAACTAGATTATTATCCGGCGTTGCCCAGGTGCTTATAATACAACATAGCTCTAAAAAATATTTGAATGAATTCTACCCATATGGGAATATAAAACTTATTTCATGCAAAAATAAAATAGGTGAGCATTAAATTGATAATTCATCGTTAATCGTAATCTTTGTTGGAAAACACTCCTATTTTAATGTGTTACATTTTATCAATTTGTATGCTTAAAGGCTTATCTCTATTACTCTATCTATTCAAAATTGAAAGAAAATGGCCATTTTGAGACAAAAAAATTGAATTTTGAGCTTTTTGGATTTTTTTAAAATTTCAAAACCCCGCCTATGGGAATTTTAGTGCATCAAGGAACCTCTGTACCAAGTTTATTAAAAATCCGACGAAACTGTGGATTTGTATAAGGAACAAACATACATACATCCATTTATATATATATATATATATATAGATATCGATAACAGCATATTTCTAGGGTGCAAATTATACATTATTTTGAATGGATGTGGATACAATTTTCTGCTTTTCCCCTGAGAGATAAGTGTGACTCTTTATAATCCCAAACAAATTCATATCTAAATTAGTAACGTCTGCACTTCATCCTAAAAGAGCAAGGACACTTTTACCGTGAAAGTTATGAACTCTTTTAAAAATTACACTCTAAAGATTATGTTTGCTGTAGTCAACCATCTGGCTTTAGAAAGCTTTCTTGGAATTGTTTTACAATTTTTTTGAGTTTCCCAGTCTAAACTACCCTGCTCATCTCATGAAGTTACTGTTGCTCAATACTTAAATCATTTTTAATGTCAAAATCGGTCTGATCAATGACAAATTCTACAGGTTCATATTGAACTGATTTGAAATTATAACATGTTGTTTGGCTTCGTCCAACAGCCCCCCCCCCCCCAAAAAAAAAACACTTTGGTCCACTGGTAGGTCCATCTAGCTTTTGCAAAAAATGCCGCAAATTAAGTTCGTTCAAATGTAATTGGCAAATATCTCATTACAGAGATCTACCAAGTTTTTCTTCCAGTTTCAGTATTACACCTTTGTATTTTCCTGTCTTTGTAGTGCATTCATCAAAACCAATGCAAACAATTTCCTAGTCAAAGAAACAATTTATTGTTCCTAACTTGTCTAAGAAATGTAAATGTGTGCTCTCATTGGTTGGAAGCATGGGGAGCGCGGGTGGCACCCAAAATGCTTCCACCTCCTCGTGGTGAGTCCTGGGTACTTTCAATGAACAAGCAAAGAGTTGAGTAGTTCAAAAAAACAACAAAATTATTAAGAAAATGTTTTGAAGGCACTTTAAGTAAATATTGAGAAGAAATATCAAATTATAAAATTTCTGCTTAATATTGAAAATATCGGAAATTTCGGAAATTTTCATGAACTTTGGGCTTAATGCGCAGACTAAAATAATAATCTAAAATGGTTTAAAAAAATTCCTTGTATATTTCAAACCTTTTTCTTCCATTTAATAACCACTCGTCACTAGTTTTATCATTTGCAATATTTTTTTAAAAAATTCGAAAAATCTAAAAAAAATCAAAAATTTCAAAACTTTAGGCCAAATGCGCAGACTAAAGATGACGTCGCAAAAGTGAAATATTTTACAGAATCGTTACTTATCCTCATTCACAGTAAATGAAAGGTACCCGTTTACGAAAATCAAAAATTCATTTTTTTCGCTCCACCCTATTGTACACAGCTGAATTTTGTATTTTTATCATTTAAATAATAATAATAATAATAACTATTTTATAAAATACATAAAATCCAACAATTTATGTATTCCATTGTATATTAAATACGTATTGCATAGCAATCCAATGCAATTTGCTGATATTGTTATTTTTAATAAACACTACTTTAATAAATTCTACTTATTTATGAAATATTCTCAAAAATCAGAGAGCTTCTTAAATACAGGCATATAATAATTTTTACAGGACATTTAGGCATAAGCGTTGCACTTAATATATTATTGCAGGTTTACATTTGAAAACTGGTTCTTTTTTTTATCTTGCTTCTGAACAACTATTTAAATGCCAATCATTGCTTAGCACTGTTTGAACCATTCATTTGCAACAAAAGAACTTTAAAGAGTTTAATAATACCAAGGCATGTAATTTTAAGATATATAATTTTTTTTAATTTGCGAACATCCGTCACATTTCTATTAAATATGTTTTAAAAAGTTCTATCGCACTTTATCTAATTAAAGATATATTTTGCATATTTGAAGTGAATGACTGTTTTATTAATTCTATTAATTAATAATTTTACGACGTAATAAATATGAGAAATTATTTTTTTTTTCACTTATATTTGTGTTGCAATTGCAAGAGTGCTGTTAATACAAAATTATATATATCTGCTAAGAAGTGATGAATTGAAATATTAAATCAAGCAAAACAGCGCCATGTTTGCAGATATAAAATTTTATGAAACTGTTTATTTCTCCATGAATACAATTAGCGTAGACCACGGAACCACCCATAAACTATTCAATGTTTAGAATTATACTCACAGTTTAAATAACGTTGCTCTTTATTTAGAAGGCCGAAGCAAAATATGTTTTAAACAATGTTGCAAGTTTGATACCTACTTTTTTTTAAATATTTTTTTTCCATTCCCTTACTACGAATTGAAAACCAACAGTGGAAAATTATCAGAATAACATCCTCAATACATTTAAAACAAAAGGTAATCGTATGAAAAAAAACTACTTGTAAATAATTTATTGCAGTATTTTTCTTAAATTCATAGTCTAATCACTATCGGCTTCTTTGCTTAACTTTTAACCTACTTGCTATTATTAACTTTATTTGAAATATTCATGTGACTACATTATTTAATGCATATATTCTATTTCATCGTGTTACGCCTTCTATTTCAGTCCGCAATAAAACAGATATTTTTAAGGATAACTACAAAAAAGAACAGTAATTAATTAAGACAAATTCTTCATTATATTGAAAAGAAAATAACAGGGTAGTCAATACATATTTGCACTTTTACTACTAATAAAAAAGACGAGTCTTTTTATTCTTTTAATACAAGCATAGAATTTCACATCTAAAAGCATTATTTTCAATTAATTGAAACATAAAATACATTCTTAAAACGCAGCGTTATTTATCTACATTGATTGGGGCTAAAACTAATTGAATGAATGCTTTTAAAAACAATGTTCAAATTTAAAACGTATTACAAGCAGGGGGGAAATGCACAGAAGCAATTTTGCTCCAAAGAATCTTAGAAGATGACAATGGTGGTTTCTTAAGGATATCTGTTTTGTTTTATTATCATTCCCGTTTCAATTTCAAAAGCTTACTTGTTATGTTACCACAGGGTAACATTACCGTTGAGATACCACTTTATGTACATCTGCTTCGAAAAGAGATAATAAAATAAAGTAAAAAAATCTATATAATAAAAGAGGGGACTTATACATTTAGAAATACAAGTAGTATTGACTCTGCCTGGAAGCATAATTACTTGAAAGCTGAGTCCTTTTGGGGCAAAAAGTTTAGAAAAAAATATGGGGTACGCATGCAAAGATGCATAACTTTCGATACCAAGCAGAAATAGCGACCCACTGGGGAAATTACTAGAGGTAAAATCGAAATATTGTCCTGGTCGATATTAATGATAACTTTGCACGAGAAACGCCCATTACTGAAGCTTAAAGAGAGAAATGATACTTGAGCAGTTTTATGACATGTGCTCGAGTTACTACTGTTCAGGACCCGACTGTTGCAGGGCTGAAATATTGTCAATCAAACGCTAGCTCCCCTCGCTTTCCGTGGGATTTGACTATATTTTATACGGGTTTCTGCAGATATGAAATATGACATTTTGACCGACGATACTGACATCGATTGCTGGGAACGAAAAAGAAATACGAGGGTTTAAGCGAGCAGCCTTTTTTTATTTTTTGGCTTACTGATGCAAAAATATTTGATTTATAAAGGCAAAATATTATAACATTGTGCTCAGGAATATTTTTTAGCATGAAGGAATGTAGTACTTTATGTATTTTTATTTCTGGAAAAAAATACGTGACAATCTTTCTACATGCTATTGTTTTTACTAGAAATAACAATATTACTAAACCTGTTTTTTATCTGCAATAAATTAAAAATTTTGGGATATTTGACTGTATACATAAATTGATATTTTAGGACATTAAAAGAAAAAATATCCGTAATTAAAAAAAAATGTAGCGGACATTGGTTCATTGTAAGTTTTGAGTCCGTTTGGATTTACTAAAAGAAATACTGCAACAAAAACTAAGCTAATTCATAAGTAGAATGTTGGCTAATGTTATAACTATAAAACTCGTACACAGTAAAATAGGCTTGTTTAGATATGTAACAGAGGTCAAAAAGTAATTAAATAAATGACATCTATAGCGTTAGATTATATTTTTCCATAGCTATTGTATTTTTATTATAAATACTAAATAAATGCTCGGTAAAATATCTTTGATAAAAGATCTCTTCTGACCGATTGCTTTTATGAACTTTATTATTCTAAAACTAATAGTAATTTATATACTGCAACAAATTGCGGAAGATAGCAAATGTCAGTATTGATTACTCATTGATTTAAACTATATTTTTTATATTAAGCCTGTTTTATTTTGGACTATAACCTGATCTTAACATTACTAGCTATTATGCTCATAGTATGTAACTCATTAGTAAAAAAGACATTTCGTTTTTCTGATATTAAAGTTATTCTGTAAGGAATACTTACTGTAAAAGGTAAGTAGGCTTACGAAACACAAATATGCGAACAGTAGGTAGCTATCCAAAATGTAATATATTTATGCGAAAAACGATAAAAATTGCTTTGTGCCAAAGATTATAAATGAAAAACGATTCAAATAAAGCTGAACTTGTTAAGAAATACGCCATAGTACGACAATATTTTCTTGATTTACGTTTTTAATTTTAATTATGATAAATACCTTTGTAGTTACGCATATAAAATGCGTAATTACATATAAAATGCGTAACACATATTTAAAAAAAGATTGAATTGTATTTAAACGTATTCCTAAATGTGCGTTTTTTACGGCACACTTGTTATAAAATAATATTTGATAACAAAGGTTTGTTTAAAGGGAATTTTAAAACCTTCCAGAAACGCCTGACTTGCAATGCACATCTTTGCGATAAAAAAAACGTTAAAATTCAGTATTTTGTTTTATATCATTACATTTTTGTTTTCCATTGATGTATTTTTGAATTAGTTTTTGATGGAGCATTTTTAAATCTAAAGAGAATTGGTTTTCAACCCTTCAAACGCCTTAAAGTAATTAAAGCATCTGAAACCTTTTTTTCTGACTTAATCACATACGGTATTACTTTAACCTTTCAACTTTAATTATCGTTCATAAAAAAAGGACCGATTTCGATGGATATTAAAAAATGTGCTCCTAAAATAAAAATAGTATCAAAACAGCTCTGAAGGGTTTTAAAAACCATATCAAATCCTGTTCCTTGTGCTTCTTATAGAAATATATAATAAGTTCGGAAATATTCTAAGCAATAGATTTCTTAAATGTAGCTGGAGAAAATTCTTTCCAAAGAAAAATTGAGTTCTAGTTTTCGAAGAAAAAAATCCATCTTTTTTTTAAAGCTTCAATCAATGTCTAGACAAACGATTAAAAAACAAAAAGCACGAGACTGGAGGAAAAAGGCCAAAACTTCTGTATTCATAAGTTTGCTTTTTTTGGAGATTAATAAGTAACTGAATTATTAATAAGCATTTAAAAACAAATTTCTTGTAAGAGTTCTTTATTTTGTTCCATTAAAAATGGGTCAATATGTTTGATTTGTTCAGAATTGTTTACACACGCTCGCGCACGCACGCACGCGCGCGCGCACACACACACCCACACCACACACACACCACACACACACCACACACACACACACACACACACACACACACACACACACACACACATATATATATATATATATTAAAATTTATATACTTCATTCTTAAAAGTAAAAGGAAATTTTATTGATCGGAAGTATAATCGCCCGACAGTTTTTTTTCTTTGCACGTTAATAGATTATTTTGTAGAGTATTCTCTAAAATTTTGTTATTTAAAATAAATTTAAATAATGTACTAAATATAATATGGTAAAAATGTGAAGTACTATGTATGTTTCCAAATTCTCACTGCTGATGATGCTTTTAAAAATGCATTTATCATGCTTGATGATGATATAAGTATAAGCAAGGCAAATTTCTCACATTTTTAAAAAATCATTTCAGTGATATTTCTCGAAAAAAAATCTTACTTTTTATCATTCAACCATATATTTTTTTTTTTAATCTGGATTTTTAAGTTGTAAAAAATATCAAAACTGCATCAGTAGTTTTCGAAGGCCAAACAAACCTTTAAAAAAAAAAAAAAAAAAAAAAAAAAAAAAAAAACTAGCCAATCCGGGTTGGTTTCGTGTTCTTTAGGATTACATAGAGCTTTGTTATTCTTGATGTTTGTATAATATTTTCCTTGCATTAATTTTTCCACACATAAGTTATTTAAATGGTCGCCGAGTTCAGCTTGTATTCCAAAAAAAAAAAAAACATAAACAATCAAAATAGAAAATATGTTGTAAATAAAGAAAATGTAAATGTAAACAATGGTTTTTTACAGTCTGTTAAAAAGGTACATTTTAGAAGCTTTATATAAAAAATAAATATACATTACGATACGATAACACTTTTATTACTTGATTGTACTATTTGTTATTACATTTAGCTGTGATGTTGTGTAGAAAGTAGTATTTATGCCAGGAAACAAGTTTTAAAATCAATATTGGATGTAAAAAATATTGAAAAAGTATTTATACGCACTAGTGCCAAAAAATATAAAATAAAGTGTATGTTTCTTCAACACCCGTGGAGCATCATTTTAGTACATGTATTTTAAATACAGCTGAACCTTCGTTCTCAAAAAAACCTTTAAAATTAAATCGCCTTAACTGTAGTTCGTCTTATCTGACGAACGATAAACATCAAATAAGTTGACAGGAATCGGAAATGTTGTTCATTTTAACAGTAATTCGCTTTAAGCGTATTCAAATTAACGTGATTTGACTGCATAATAACTACATTTGTGGGAAAATGGGTGCAGTGATTTCGCTTACTACAACAGTATCTTCTTTTTTGTGTGACAAGTTTTTTTTTCGGTTATATTGATTTAAAATTTGCCATTATCAAATGACAGTTGTTTCTTACTCGTGATTGATAGATATGGCCACTAATATCGCAAGATATAAATGATGATAAGTGTGTCCAAATTTAATAGAGTATATATAGGTTTGTATTTAAGTTTTATCAGCTATATACAAATATGCTCCTGAATTTCAGATATTATCCGTTATATACTTGCATCTTCAGCTTTAATGCTTCAAATAGGCGGTCATTTTACATCGTGTTTTGATTGAAGGAAAAAAAAGGCACAATGTCTGCCGGATACCTCTGGAAACACAAAACATGTATCTCATGTGACTCTTTTGAAACCTATGTCTACACACTACATCGTCTAAGTATTAACTTAGAACCTATTAATATCGAAAGGCATATATTACTGCGATGCAGTTAAAACTACTATACAGTGCGTATTACTCGGATTTTAAACGGATTTTAAGCAATAAGTTACAGCCCTTAACCTTTAGGAACCAGGCGGTACACATGTTGTACCATAAGTCTTCTTTTTAAGGGGGACGGGGTTGAGATCAAGGTTTCATATGTCTGGTACGACAACTTATACCTTCTCTTTTCAATGGAAAAGAAATCTGTGGTTCAACTGTCGTACTACCTGGGTCGAAAGAAAAAATTCTATATGAACAGCCCAGGATCCAAAAGGTTAAGGCAAAAATACATGCATTACACCGCTAGCTCGGTTATTCCATCCAGAGATTGCTGTTTCATTTCATTTAGAGAGTTTATCAGTCTGGAATATGAATTTTTTACTCTCTTAACTTTTATCAGATATCTGCCTCTAGCTCAGTTAATTCCTATTCCAGATTGATGAATTCTAAAAAGAGTGAAACTGTATTCTATGGATGGAATAACAGAGCTGCTAGTGCATTGCATGTATTTGAACAGGTGGTTGCAAGTATTTCAAAGCATGATGCAAAACACTACTATCCGCACATATCTCCCAAAAATACGTACCATCAAGTCTATATCGCACACCAAAAATAAAAGGAATGAATCTTCTTTTAAGTCTATAGAAGTTTAAAGCTAACCAATTTAAAAGTGCATCTTTCATTCTCGGTGTGTGATATCTCGTGACTCTGCATTACACACCAAGAACGAAAGGGGTACATTTTTTTAAAGTCTATGGAAATTTAAAGCTTATCCAATTTAAAAAGTGCCCTTTTATTCTCGTCGTGTGATATTGCACACTGCATTGCACACCAAGAATGAAAGGGACACATCTTTTCTTTAAGTCTATGCAAATTTAAAGCTAATACAATTTAAAAAGTAATCCTTCCATTCTTGGCGTGTGATATCACGTAACTCTGCATTGCAGACCAAGAATTAAAGGGATACATTTTTTTTAAGTCTATGGAAATGTAAAGCTAATCCAAATTAAAAACGTGCCCCTTTCATTATCGGTGTGTGATATCACATAACTCTGCATTACACACCAAGAAATTGCAATACACACATTTTATTAAAATTAACAGTCTCACATGTGTGCCACTGCTCTTATGCATTGGAACTAAAGCCCGCCTTTCTCCCACTCTTCCCTATCATTGTCACATCTCTACCCGGAATCCCTTTCAAATGGCTAAATGAATCGTGACCTTGTCTAATTAAAGCCTATTTCTCGTTCCAGTGGACTCGACTCCCGTGGCTTGCCCTTTCAAAGGCCCCTTCACCTTCAACTATAGCCGTGGTCAAGGGGAATGCCGCCACCCGCCATCCACAATCGACACCTGCACAGACGATTCGCAACTGCTCTTCAGATTTCAGGCTTGCGCTGACGTGATTGGGACAGAGAGCAGTGGTATGTATTTAGAAGTTCCGATTCGAATGAAATAGTTTCAACACACATGCAATAGTTCTCGATCGTTCTCATTATGCGAAGTATTTTTAGTCGATGCCTTCGAGTTATTAGATCAATTGGGAGGTAGCTTTGAATATGCGTTTCGTAATTGTGAGTGATAGTTTTGGTAGAAAATGTTGAAAAGGAAATTCTGCAATGTTAGTGAAAAGTAATAGCATTTTATGCCTTGCTTTGTGACTTGTTCAGTAAAATATTTGAAACACATATCCACTTTCTGTCTTACAAATTATGTTCATTTTCTAGAATTTTTTTATGCTTAGGTATTATTAAATATCATCTAATGTATACGAAAAGCAAAGTCTTACAAACATTTTTGCGAATTTTAAATTATGAAACTTATATTTATTTATTAAAAGTAACCCACTGAATGGGTGGGGGGTAGGAAGATTTTAAAGATTCATGAACAAAACTTTGGCACAATAACAGCATCAGTAGATCTATACAAATCAAAAGTCTTGCAAAGTCCAGCCGCCCGTTCAGTAATAAAAAGATGAAAAGTTGTATCAATATATATTTCTGTATTCTCGCCTATCCACAAGCTGTATTGATATATTATATCGATGATTTGCTACAACTTTGTG
This sequence comes from Uloborus plumipes, assembly GCA_038373865.1. NCBI lineage: Eukaryota > Metazoa > Arthropoda > Arachnida > Araneae > Uloboridae > Uloborus > Uloborus plumipes. Next base: position 29,231 of record JAXGGA010002882.1, read on the forward strand.
GGTCACTTTTTTCCCCTATGTCGTTTTATTTTTGAGATCTAAATTAAGACTATTCAGTTTTTCACCAATAGGCCCCTTCGGTGTTTTCAGTAGCACGTAGACAATATACTGCACCTGGATACTCCTTTGTTAAATATATTTTAAAGACATGTTAATTAAGATGTCAGTGAAGTTAAGAGGGTGACCAGGAACATTAGTAGGCATACTGTATATATACTTATATTCAATAATGGTTTCGCTTGAGTAAAAATGCAAATGAAATGGATCATCTTAATGTTAAACAACAACTACTTAATATAATACGAGCTTTAGATACTTTAAATATTTCATTCACGTTGCAAATAATTTTAGACAATATTCAAGTCACAGTAGATATGAATATACTAATTTGTGGTAACTCCTTTTTATTAATATTAAAAAGCACTTTGGGGGCCCTTTCATTTATCATAACCTTATTTCAAAATGATTTTCAAGCTCATTTGTCACCAAAATGGCCCAGAACCTTAACGGTTTCTCTCACCTATTTGGCTTATCTCAAAAACATTTGGCAATCGATTTGAAGGTCGAATAAGACCCTTCAAAGAACCAAATCTATCCCCCCGGAATGAAGCAATTTTCTCCTCAATTCATTCCTTCTTTCATTTTTAGTGAGAATGAGAGATGGGACGGAACTCGTTAATTTCTTTTTCCCACCATGAGATAGTTTTTCGTGGCCAAAATTGTACATCGGGCTGATTCATGTCTATTTCTCTTGTAGAAGAAGAATTAACATGCTTGGCTACATGGAAAGATGGTTCCGCTCATTACTTAGTGGGCAAAATGAAACCAAGAAAAAGTTACTCTGTTCCGCATGGGGATGAAAATTACTACAGATGTTTCGTAAGTAGTTTCCTAATTTCATTTCATGTGGTAGTTGTTTCGTGCTTTGTTTGCATGTATAAAGTTTCAAAGTGTTTTTTTTTTCTTTTCTTTTTTTTAACTTAAGGACGTGGAATTTCTGCTAGAATACTAAGAAATAACGGAAGGTTATATATACATTTATTATTAAAAAAATAGCTTAAATACTGCTTTTTTATCAACCAAATTACCAAAATTTTAACAATGGATCTTACGAAGGCATAATTAAAAATAAGCTTAAAGATATTGATTAAGTTTATTAAAATAGATTGTATTTAATATAAATTGAGGATTTCCATGATGAAAGTAAAATTAGCATGGCTCTTAAGTACATTTTACACGTTACTGGTAACTTTGAAACGACATTACAAGCGAGTAAGTTAAATGCAAAATACAATTTTTAATCGTTTCAGATGCTTTTTTTTAAATATCAATTCTAAGCATGAAAGAAGTCCTTAAATAGTCTTTGCCTAAACTGTCATCAATGACTTTATATTGGGGTGTAAATAAGAATGGTGAAAAAGTCTATTGTACGAGCATAAAAGAGAGCTAAATATTTCTCAGTTACACCGAAAATCATATTCGGAGGAAAATCGCGATATTAAAATAATTTACTTATAGCTTTACATACTTTACAATAATTGAGCAAAAATATTGTTCCTGATTTGAATACTGGCCCAATTCCTTATTTAGCCATGCATTTCGTAACATAATATATAAACACGATACAATTTTCTGCTTACTTCCGTGTCTTACACGTACGGTAAAACTTAAACGTTTAAGACTTGAACTGAACTGAAAAATATATGAGTATGACGCAAATCATATATCTACGGCTAATATATACAGCATGCGTTAGCCCTAGCGATCTCACGAGCTATTTTCAGCCATACTAATTAGACAAAACAAGAGAGGAAAATCTCACACCGGGTGCTTTATCTTGAGTAAATATCAGTTTTTATTTCAACAGTTTCATTGGGAGTATTTTAAGAAAATAATAATAAAGTTTTGTCTTTGTTTCACTGCCAAATGTTAAAAGTAATTTCGCTGTAAATATCTCTATCCGTCAGACCCATCAAAGGTGTTTTTGCAGATAACATACTTCAAAGTTATTCCTTGAGAAGGTCTTATTTACTTAATACTATCATTCGAAAGAAAATGAGTAATTTTAAGCGATCTTATAAAAGACGTTTTTGAATGCTTAAAAAACAGATGTTCGAGCAGAACTCTCAAATGCATTTTAAATGAAGCAACTTCTTTCGACTGTAGCACATTTAATTGTAAAATAAAAGGATTAGGTTATACAATTCGTCGGAGAATTTTTTTTTTTTTTTTTTTTTGTATGTTACAAGATTACTCGAAGACACCTGGACCGATTTCAAAAATTCTTTTTTTGTTAGAAAGGTCTTTCTTTCCGATTGGTCCCATCCTCTCGTGGTCCGGGTTCGATAACGGGAACCTGCAGAAATCTTTCGAAAAAGAAATTGGGATCACAGTAATCGTAATAATGACCATTTTGAACGCCATGCTTCTCTGGATTGCATAATGAAATTCCTTTCTATGGTCTTTGTGAAAATTTTAAAACAAGTATCTTTCTATGTCCTGTTTTTTTCTCCTGAACTCCAACCAACTGAAAGTCGTACCAGGTACTGATTGATTCGTAATATTTCAGGTTTTATTAGTCTTAATTTACATACGGTTTGATAAAGGAATTCTGAAGAAACTGAGAAAAATCTCCAAATTTTTGCTCAAATTTAAAGCGATTTGTCCTAAATGATTAAGTATAAAATCCATTGTTACAGAACGTGATTGATATGAAACAGTTACTATAATGATCATGAAAATTTTGAATGAAGGCTTAACTGAAGCAAACATGAAACTCATTAGCGGGCCAAGTATGTAATGTGCCGTGAAATTTTATGAACTGCGAGAATCTAGTGTTGTTTTGAAATATAAATTAGTTGAAAAGCCGTTAATATTTAGCCTTTAATTAAACTAGTACACAAATAAATACCAGAGAATAACAAGGATTATTTTTTGGTGTCACTCGTTTAAAATTTTAGACGCGTTGATACTTTCTTTTTTTTCTTACATAGTTTATTTTATGAAGCATTTACTTAAGAAAATTAGGTGAAGTTTTGCAATGGAAACATTACCTTATTTAATATGTGCATTTACACTAAAAAGAATAAAATAAAAATATTTTTGAAAAAAAAAAAATTGAACCGACTTCGGAACTTCACTCAGCAAATGCTCTAAAAAGTAAAAAATAATTCTATTCTTTGAACACCATCTATACTACATTTTAACATAAGTTTTAAAGTCGGCGCAAAAAAGCTAAATAGAATCATTCGAAACTATAAATATAAATTTAAATGAATCCAGGTTCTTTATTCGCATTCGCATTCAATGAAAAATACATATTTATGTAATGGTACAAATATTCAGCTCTCAATTTTCAATGATTTCTCTGAAAATGTTGGCAAAATATAGTAAACATTATTTTACCTATAGTTTTTGCGCCGACTTCAAAACTTATGTTTAAATGTAGTATCGATGGTGTTCAAAGAATAAAATTATTTTTTACTTTTTAGAGCATTTGCTGAGTGAAGTTCCGAAGTCGGTTCATTATTTTTTTTCAAAAATATTTTTTTTTTTCAATTTAAAAATATTCAAAAGAACAAGCCAAATTAAGAATGAACCAAATTTTTAAAAACTTTTTTTTTTCAAACTCAACAATTTAAACTTGCTTGAAAGTGGCTGTTGACAGCGCAAAAGAGGCTGAAATGTCGGCACTTAAGTTTAGGAAGTCATAAAACTCGACCGTAGGGCTCTGCAAGAACTCTCCTTCTACTTACGATCCCTAAGCATTCAATTACTTACTGGAAAATGTCCAATGCGAGGCACAATGTTTTGTGACAAGACGTGGAAGTGAACATCGGGGAATAAGTTGGCCAAATGGGGTGGAAAGACCATAGCAAAGGAAAGAAACTTCTGAGAATTGAGAGGCAAACTGGTTATCACTTTTTTTTCCTTCTTGTCATGGCGTATTTTTTTGTTTATTTGCCATATTTGCCTTAGGTAACGTGCTTTTATTTGTGATCATCGTCGCAATATATTCTTTCTGAATAAGTTTTTGGGTATTTTTTGCATTTATTTTCGTGAAGCACATATATTTACACGTTTGTTTCCAGATTTAACCTGTTTTCACGAAGCGTTTTTTTTCCTTGGTTGTGTGTGGTGGGGGGGGGGGGAATTAAACATTTAATTTCTATTGAATTGGTTAAGAAAATATATATTGTTTTTTGACACATTGTCAAAAATAGTCTTCTTACACAAAATAGCTCGATTTCCCTCTAGAATTAGGCATTATTTTAAAATAATTTTTAAATACCTAATTCAAGATATGAATAAGTGTATTAGCTTGAATTTTTTTAAGTTAAATGTAATTTCTAGTCTATAATTAATTATTAATTAATTTATTTATTTTTCGTTTATTTTAAAATTGATATCAGTCATCCATGTCAAGGAGCAATAGCAACTTACATTTAAAAACATACACTTGTCAAAAACGTATTATTGCTGTCAAATAACCAAAACACATGTTAATATACATATTTTTGTACTGATAACTTGAATCAAAACAAACAAAATCATAGAAGTGATCCGAATTATCAAGTTAAAACCCTTGTTGTCAAGGTGAAAAAATGCAGCAATGATTTAATAATGGATTCCATACCGAAGAAACCCATAAATTCTGTCTTATTAATTTACACCTTAATATATTTTTCATGTATATTCACAATATGTACATAAACATTAAATAATATGTATTTCTTAGCTGGACAACATTTTTACTAATTCTCTTTAAGCATGATTTGAATACATTGGAAAACGTATTATTACTGATGCCATTTAGTGAATGATTACAATTTTTACTTTTTCATGCTCTTGCCGTTTTTTCTGAAGAACATGCATTTTTGATACAGTACATCACATTTGAAGCAACAGTAACTTCAAATGTAATTGTGTGCCCCCCCCCCCCACAAAAAAAACATGACACCACGTCTGCATTTCTTTTGATAATAAATTAAATACTATTTTCTTTGTTATCTTAAGTTTAAAAAAAAAACCTAAGTTTCATCACAATAAATTGAGCCATGCAAATTAGAGAATTATGTTTCTTGGTAACGCCTTTCTTTTGAAACAAATCTTAAAAGTTTCGAAAATTATAATGAAGCGTATTTTGCAAAGATCCCATTTTTCCTTTTCGAAGGAAAGCACACCAGAAACGTTCTTATGTCCAACTACTCGCTTTAAGATGCATCTATGCAAAACTTCAAGATATTGCAGTATTTTTACGCAGCTTGTAGTGATGGTTTAAGCTTTGAAGGTTCAATTATCTTTAAGATGGCTCGAAACAATCTTCGTCGGAATTAGAAGAAATAGTTATTTTCTGAATTGCGCATAGTCGTTCCTTTAATGTGACCTATTCTGAAGGAAAGAAACAGAGATGCCTGCTGTGTACGTCGTCGTTCAATTGTTTTAATGTTCAGCTTCTTTGATTTTTCTTTAAAAATACAGTTGTTTCTTTTAACACTCGTAGTTTAATCTTTATTTGAAAATTTTATTTTATTTATACTGAATACATAAAAATGTTTTCGATCAAGTGCAAAAATAACTCTACTTACCACATTTTGCGTTGTTCTCACTGCTAGTACGTATATATCAGAAAAATTCTATAAATATCTGTACAAGTTTAAAAAAAGTTAATAAATAAGGAGATAAATTAAATACATAAAAAAATAAAAACAGATAAATTTATAAATGTCAACTTAAGTATGAAAACATCACAAAAAATATAAAAGTATATAACATTTTAATGCGAAGGAAAATAATGCCTGATTACACTAAGAAATGTGGACTAAAATAAAGATGGTCTGTACAGTAGTCAGCTAATTTTCTTCAATCAATTAAATGATAATGTTTGCGCAGTTTCCTGTAAAATCAGATAATTTTTGCCTAAATTGACAAATAGAATCTTGCCAGAAGGTTTCTAGAAAAACAAACAGACATAACTTTGTTATTTTTATTTTTAATTTAACATTTTTTTACAAAAATACTTATAATAATAGTTATATATAATAGTGAAGCATATTTGACTCTTTCAGAACTTAAAAAGAACCAGAAAAAATAAAGGTATCATTAATCAAAACTATGATAACACACACTGTATGTCAAGTTGGAATAAATGCAATAAAACCATAAAAAATGTTAAATTACAAGATCCCTAATTTGCCGTACGTAAGATCTCGCATGTTCACCCTGAACTTCACAATGTTGTTCTAAATATTTAAAAAAAGTGTAGTATTTGAGAAATAGCATTCGCTTATTATTTATTATATAGGATGCGGTTTACATAGAAAAATATGTTTTAAGGTAACTGCTCATTGACACATACTTTTGTTTCTAGGGCTATAAAAGTTGCAATTTTCTAGCTTCATATTAATCATGCTACTTATTAAAATGGCCAACATGATAAAAATAAATACAATTTCTTTGTGATTCCAATCCTTAAGTAAGACAAAAAAAGGAATATTTTATTAACAAACAAAAAACCTTGCTAAACTTATATATATATATATATATATATATATATATATATATATATATATATATATATATATATATATAAGACAAAAAAAGGAATATTTTATTAACAAACAAAAAACCTTGCTAAACTTATATATATATATATATATATATATATATATATATATATATATATATATATATATATATATATATATATATATATATATATATATATATATATATATATATATATATATATATATATATATATACTCATTACACGGTATTAGGATTCTAAAGCTTACTTTATAAGAATAAATTAATGATATTCGGCTGAAATTTAAGAAAATAATTATGTCAGTGATATGAAGTTTAACTTGTGCGAATTCGTTTTTTTAGGTGTATGAGAAAGATAAAGATAGCTTTGATCTTTCTCAATCCGCTGATCCTACTTGTGATGGCCTAGTGTCTCCGAGAGATGGATCACGAATAATGAAATTAACAAAAAGTAAGTATCTTTCTATAATTTTTGAAACGTTTATTTCGATTTTTTTTTTGCCATATAATTTTTATTTTTTATTCTGCGCCGGTTTTAACTTCATGTGATAGTTTGATCTTTAACTCCAAATTTAACTAACAACAATGCAAGTCTCAATTATTGTTAGTACGTCATACCTTTGCGAGTTCAGCTTCGTGAAATATAAGTAATCGGCCAAATCTATTGCAAAAAAAAAAAAAAGAATGCTTTAAGTGAAATCTGTTATACAGCCCAATAGTGATCCTGTGAGCGTCATCCCTAAATTAGTAACTCTGTTTACTTAAATACAAAATTTGCTATAAAGGGCACTTTTTTGCAGTAAAACTCAAGTTTTGAAGCTGTTTCATTTTAACGATGGTAAACTTGATTTAAAGAATAACTTTTGAAAACGAACTGAAGCTTTTTTTTTTCAATTTATTGAATAGAAAATAAAACGAAAAATCTGTTAGAGAGTTAAGTTAAATTTATTACAATGCAGTTTACTTTGCTCACTACATTGCAAATTAGCAAAAGAGAAATTTGTAAAACGATTATTCCTTGCTCTTCTACATATTTTCTACATATTCTACATATTTTTATTATTTATTCGACATGAGCTTGCATGAAGTATTTCGATCAACATTTTCAAACTGATTGTTTCATCTGGTTCCTTTTAGCATGAGAACATCCTACTTTTTTCTCCAGTACACTTTCTTTCGTTTATGAATCTTGTTAAGTGCAAGCTTCAGAAGCAAAAAATGCCCTTAATCTGGCGGCTTCTTTAAACTTCGCTCTTAATTTCAGTTGTGCGAGTAGTTTATCATTAAGAACTAACAAGTGGCAATAATACGGCCCTTTAAGAACTTTTTTGTTTAACAAGGCCTCGGGTATGGCTGTTAAAATTCAGTGGTTATTTGTAGCCTAAAAAACGTTAAGAATTCTTTAGCTTTGCTTGAGTAATTTTGAACTTCTTGGAGCGTTAAAAACGAGCTTACGTTAAACATGAATATCCAAAGCAAACATTTTTTTCGTATAATTACGTTCAGTCAGGAAACTCAATCGTTATATTTATATTCGCTAATACTTTGAACAAGCTTGAAGGAAACATGTATGCATAGCAAAATATTTTTCTTAAATATTTATTATGTTGCAATTACCATAAGACAAAGTATTCTTAACAAAGTACCTTATATTAAATCCAGCAAGATAGCAATACAAAAAATTTAGTATTTTATCAACATAAAATCATACTACTGTACTGCAAAGTTATAAATTTTGATGTGGTTTACACTATATTACATTTAACAATAGTTTCGTTAATGTAGTAACACTATAAAGTATTTCTATTCATTTCTGGGTTCTTAATTAAAGATGAGGTGTACGAAACTTACATCTTTAAAATTGCACTGTGGAGAACTTGTGCGCAAAAAAAAATAATAATAATAATAATAATCGATTTTTTTCATATAATTTTAAACGAAATGTTTGCATGGGTTTTAGGGGAGAAATCGACTCCACTCTTTTATATTTTTTCAAATAAAAGGTCTTGTCTTTAAGCGTAAGATGTATTTCCTCAATTTTCTAAGTCAGGTAGAACTTCTGAAATTATTGTTGTGTGTTGTCGTGTTCTACAGTTGTTGGAAAGAGGGTTGTCATTGTCTTACACAGAGGGTCGACTTTCTAAGAAGACAATACCCAGTACGGTTATTTTTATTCATACGCACAGGGTAGTACATGGAATAATTGCATCACAATACAAAGGAAGGTACACCCAAGGCACTTATAGGTTATTGAGGTCCCTCGTAGTTAATGCTTAAAGATTAAAAATAAAATACGCTTGGAGGATTTTCTTTTTTTTGGGGGGGGGGGGGGAGCTACCTTTTTGCATATTTTGTGCTCACTTTAAAGATTTTTATGTGCACGATTTAAAAGAGGAAATGGTAGAATTTTTTGGAACTTCTGGTTTCCTTTACGCTTTTCTCTTTTTTCAAATTTTTCCTTTTTTTCTCTCAATACATTTTTTAAAATCTCTTGTTCCGATTTTATTGATGTTTTTTTTTTTTATTTTTTTTTATTTCGGCTTCAATTTCTTTTCTAATCACTAGTCATGAAGACTGGCAAAACATTTATTATTATCATTCGGGTTTACACATCAAGGTATTTTTTTAATCCTGCTGTTTTTTTCTATTTCAACTTTAAGCACAAATGTAATGGAAATTCCCATTATGAAGATAAGAAAATCTTCGTGCTGTTTGAAGCTTGGTATTAATCAAAATCGGTTTTTAAAAAGTTAACAGAAAATGTATTTATTTTTTTAAGCCTCCATGTAGAAGGGCTCCGTTAGGTTGGAGTGAAACGCTGTAATATAAGGAGACACAGTAATCACTTGAATCTTGATTTCCGGCGGTACTAGTGTGTAAACATGCTGGACTCTTGAATGGTTAGAAATAAAAATCTTATGTGCTTCTTTCAAATTCATAGTAGCTGGCTTTAAAAAATATTGTACACTATCATTTGTCCATGGGGCTCTCTGGTAGCAGTTTGCTTGGTTTCCTTCTTAACGAAATTCGGATGTAAAGCATTGCCACTTAAGTTTTCACTATAAACGCAACTACTCTTTGCACGTAGTGGAAAAATCAGTAATTTGTTTTTTACCTCTGTCATCATTGGAAATGCTTTATAGAATCTACTTGAGTCTCTCTGAAACTGCGTATAATCTGTGTTACGCATTGTGCTTTTAAAATTAGAAAACTACTTGGTAACAATGAATGTAAGGTGGTGGGAAGCATATGAACTAAGTCTGCATTATTATTTACTTATACTTGCAATCATATTTTACAATACGTTTTACATAATTAAACATATAAAAAACACTTTTAAGAGTTCAAATCAAACTCAACTTATTAAATGCACAAATTATTTTTTTTTTCATTTAGTAAATTTGTTTGCAAGTCTTTGGAACTCTCTTCTTAAGTGTTTCACTCAAATAACTAAGTATTTAAAATTTTATTTTAGCTCCAACGAAAGAAATGGTTTAGAAAACGTATAGCTGTTGTTGCATTTTCATAAAACATATTATGTGTACATTACCCGCTGTTATTGTTCTTCTTATTGTTCTTTTTTATTTGACACCAATTAATATTTGCTACATCAAAAAGCAATATTTACACCGCTTTGAAATAAAACAAGTTCGAACTTTCGTTTCTATTGTAAACATCATTTACAGATTAAATTTTATCATTACCGACGAGGAATAACTCAAACAAGCGAAATAACTTCTGTCAACATATAATAGCGTTGTTTCGAAATTGAAAATGAACTAATTAATACTCAATTTCAAATTCGGTTGTCGAAATCTATTTCTAATAGCATATTTACCAGGGTAGGATCACGAAAGATAAGTAATTTATAGAATACGGTGCAATACTTTTGTCACTTATACCATTACTGGTCGTTAGTGCACTAATCGTGTAGTTACACTTTAACTACATTTTTTTGAAGATAGTAATACTATATGCCAATTATTAATAATAGTTTCTTCAATACTGGTAGGTTACCCCGCGAAATATAGTAAGCCTGGATTATCCGTGGGGTGGATTATCGCGAGGGTCTCGGGATAGAAACGAACACAAATAACTGATTTTTTCAAAAAAGCACGAATATAAATTGCTTTTTCTATGCATTTCTTACCCAAGAGTGCAGCATACTTCATCCAATATATTATTTTACCTGGGCGCTCTTGCAAGTACCACTTCTTTACAGATTTTATATGCTTGAAAACCTCCAATACAAATATTTTTTATGCTGTATCTATCGTCACTGGTTGTACATATCACGTTTTAAGTGTAATGCAATGATGTTTTGAGCAAGACGTTTTTTATTTTCTTTACCCCTTATTTTATGCTTTTTCCGGTTTATCAGCGATTTTCGTTATCCGCGACACTTGTGACACTCAATTCCGCGGATAATCGGGAGTGTACCGTATTATTTTTACAATTAAAACTGCATTTCGTATTACAAGTTGTCGAAGCGAGTGCCCCCCTTTTAAGGGACAAGTTGTAAGTATCAGCCTTAAAGCATAAACATTTTTAACAAACTGTTTCAAGCATGTCAAAGTTACATTTCTTCTCAACATTGAAAATAAAAAAAAGTAAATACTAGATAGTTAACTAGGACAGTTCATAGGAATAACTTTGATTTAGCCTTAAAAGGAAAAGTTAGAGCCGATCAACTGATCAACTTAAGCAACAGGATGATGGATGAGCTAAAAAAGCTGCGCTTGTTAAAAAGAAAATTTTATAACCCGATTAAATGGATTTATTCAGAGAAATTGTTATTTTTCGCACACATGGAAAGCTGTTTCAGATGCATATCATTATTTAAAGTTAAAATGGGAAGGATGGCTTTATTTTTTGTAACTGCTTGACTAATACAATATATTCCTTTAAATACATATTAAATGAAACAAATTAAGACTTTCACAATTTGTTTAATTTTAGCAAAAGTGAGAACTTTAGATGAATTCGGAACAACAATTGAGAAATATTTCAATATTATTTAAAATATTTTAAGAAATATGAGTGAAATACTGACGTATATTTTAGCTTCGGAAACGAATTATATGAACAGCAGCTTTTTTTTTTCATCTTGAACTCCTGATGTTCTTTCATGTAAATAAGCTACTGTAATTTCTAAACTACATCTTTTTTGTGGAATAAAACTATGAGCTGTCTGAAATAACTAATTGTTTTTTTTTTTTTTTGTGTGAAATTATAAGGTTAGAATGAAAATTTTCAAATTATTGAGTTTGCGACAGTTGAGTTGTTGAGTTTCAAATTATTGAGTTTGAGTTTAGACAACATTATCATCAAGAAAACAAAGAAACGGGTATCCTAAGAGAGTACTGATTTCATTTACTATTTAAAATTCTTAAGGAAGTGCAAGATAGTCTTAAACTGAGAATGAAAATTTCTGCACTATTGCAAAACTAAGCCAAATGCATTTGCTATACGAATATTTAAAAAAATCAACGTACATTTTAAAGATAATGCAATGAGGGTAAAAAGCGTATTCAGTCATAGCGGAAGTAGTTAAGAAGGTTTGTTGGAGTTGTTGACGTAAAACTTTTCTTCCGACAATTACACAGTACTTATTTGACGCAATTAGGAATTTTAAGTACACAGTGTATACTGTACTACTAAGTAAACAATCTTTAGTTATTTTGAGAGCATATTTATTTTCACTAAGCTTATCAATCTATATCTCCTCGTTATTTCATATTTTTGTGTGACAGGTTGTCTACAATGTTAACAAAACTGCTCATTATTTAGTTTTTAAATTTATCAAATTTAATAAGTAGCTAGTAAAGATGATTAAAGATTAAGAGACTGACTGTTACACATTTCTTAGTTGAAATATTGAAAAAGCTATTGCACGTATTAAATTGCAATTTGTGATTATTGACCTTTTTCCATTTCAATTTTGTTGTATTGTGTCTGAAAAAATATCAACATCTGTTCATCAATAATATAATGCATATTTCTAATTGCGTTCAAAAGTTTTCGAGGCGGATAGCAGAGGGGGTGCAATTAACTATAAAATTAAGAAAGAAGCCTAATTTTATGATAACCCTAATGAATTGTTTTTGTTTTTTACAGCAAAACATCCGACCTCTGGATGTCAGTTCCCTTCGTGGGTCACATCGACTCGTCATTGGCACACATTAGACGGCCGTATGACGTACACGTTCAGTCATCACAATACTAGTTATAGGATTGTACACACGCATTCCGACCATCCAGAGACTAAAGTGACTTGCACAGATGAAGTTTCATCTACTCCAAATTCAACGACAGTCGTTGCGTATAGTAGGCAAGGATGGTAAGTGTTATTTGTATCCATATATTTTTGCATTGAGAAAGGGGTTTTTCTTTGAACTACAATGTGTTAGCAATTTAGTTATTGTTTTCTGCTTTATCAGCGTTTTATTATATTTTTGTTGTTACTTTATTGGACAAAGATATTTATTTGTTTCGTAAATGTAATCATGTTTTTCATTATTTTACGAAACTATTTCGTTATTGGAAATACAGCGCGCGAGAGTGTTTATATAACATTATAAAAAAACAGTAAATTAACAAAACTTAACGAAAGTTGATAACGACTGTTAACGAAGCAAACATGCTATTCAGTGATTCTACTTGCAATTGCTGACTAAGCTCTGATATTTGCTAAACTGTTCCAGGAGCATTCCTTGTACTACTGGAAAGTGCTGAATTGTTATTATAAGTTCTCTTAGAGCGATCCCGATGTACTCGTATAGCTGGAACGTGACTGACTTTCATTTGGAAGGTTTCCGAATTCTTCAGAAAAATTACTGACTTTCGCGGAAAAAACTTTCCTTGTTTTTTCCAGACATATGACTGGCAGAAGTTAGGTATATTAGCTGCCTATTATTTTCCAAGAACGTTTCGGAATTTGTTTTACAGTGTAAAAAAATAATTATCTGGTGATACATTAATCGCACTTTAACATGTAATACTTTCGGAAACATACAGCTCTAAAAATGAATTATTGCAATAGGGGCCGTGTATTTTCAATGGCAGCATTTAATATTTATGTATAGGTCACGTATATACTTTCCCTTTTTAATAAAAAGAAAAAAAAAACTAACCATGCGCGAGATAACAACTGATAATCAAGTTCACAGTCACTTGCGCCAAGTTTTGAAGTAACCTTCGTGGGCTTATGAACAAAATAAATAAAATTAATAATGCTTGTTTAATCTGAAGGAAATCTAACTATACTTCCTAAAAACTTCGTCAATGTGGGACATAAAAGGGAAGAAGATTTTTACCGTCTCGCGAATAAATTTCAGTCAGACCAAGTTGTTTCTGTCTTCTACGAATTTTCTTTTTAAATTCGTTTCACGTAGCCTATCAGCTTTTACTCCACATCAAACATTTTTCGGAGTTCACTTCCGAAATCACCAACAAGTGCTTTGTCTCGTTTGATCTCTGATATTGTCGCCAGTAAAAGAAAATATAAATAAAATAAATTTTATGTTTTTATTCGCAAAAACGTGCGATATTTTTCTTGGAGTTTCCCTTTCACCCATTATTTTAAGTAACGTAAAATTCTATAGGATAAGTTGGGGTAGAAGGAAACTTATGGTAAATAGAAAAAAACTCTATTACCAAATGTGGAATAATTCTTTTAAACGCAATTGTTGGGAGTGAAAACTGTTAAGATACAGAAGAGAATTTGAAAGTTGTGCATGGTTTATAACCGATTGTGTAGGTGACCATTGTTTAAAGATGACACGGGGGGTGAAAAAACGTTGCGTTGTAAACATAAGTGTTCTCACATGATCTTGTCCAGCAGGTCTAAAACTTTTAAGTAACTGGTTTCAACTAGTTTAACTTGTCATGTAGAAGGTTACTACACTTATTTCTTATAAATTTCATTGTCCCAGCTTTTTTGATAGGCTGTTAAGGTGTTCACCCCATTAATACTGCACCATTGTATAAATGGGAATGTGATAGTTTTTAGATTTGGAGCACATATGAGTACCCTTTCCTCTTTACAGAGTACATTCAGAGCACTATTTCTTGTGCATTCAGGCAATTAAAACGCTTTTTTGGAATTGAAGTGTTTCCAATGTGTACCTCGAACCTCGAACTTGCGATTTTTTTTGGTACCCAAATTTTCCTCATCATAACTGCTCAAGCCGGTCATCTTGTCTACTGGTCAGATAAGTCTGAACGGATAGAGAGGTTCCGTATTCGAATTCCGGCTCGAGCATGAATGTACTTTCTCTCTGTCCTGTTTTTCTCCTTTCTTTATGTAAATGTGTGTTGTAACTGTCTGCCTACCCTATAAATGGGTCGTTATGACAAGCGTGTTAAGTTAAAATGGATTTCTACTTGAATGGTGCTCATAAAAACGAAAGCCGTACTTATTCTGCCTTAAATAAAGTAAATTTGTCAACTCGGGCACGGGTATCAGAGTGGTTTGAGTAACAATAACAGCAACAGCATAACTGCTCAAATATTATTGCCTTCTAAAAGAACTGTTAATGTGTGTTTGTCTCTCTCAGTAACAAAAATACTTTCCACCATTTGTAAAAGGAAATTTGAAAGTTCTGTATTATTCAAACTATGCGTGAAACATTATGCTGCTGTCGGAAAACAATACATATTTCGTTCCTCGAAAGAGTAAAAATAACAATGAGTTATGTTTTAATGCACTTTGTCGCGCATATCGAAACAGGTATACTATTCATCTACAAAACAATAAAACGGCGGAAAATAAAATGTAAAAATAAATCGAAGTAGGTAAACTGCCGGAAAATGATGTGCAGACTGAAAGAGAGAGAAAAAAAATCTATTGCCAACGTTTGTGTTCCTGATGTCCATTCGAAAAGACTGTCATTGCTCATGGAAGCGTCTTGGAAGTTGAAAGGACCAGAGAGGTGAAAACGAAAAATCGATCTTCATAGTTGAACGTATCAATTACAACTCCCGTTCTCAAATAACTATGGAGCAACAGATCGATCTGCTACGCGGTTCTTATCGGGACAGGCTGAGACGGTGTAAATTGGACGCGGAACAATACCTTCTTTGTCATCTTTTTCATCATTGGAAAACTGGAGTAAAAGAAAACAAGACAAAAAGGATTTGGATTGTTTAGTTGAAAGAAATATCTTTCGGAGTTCGTTAAGGCGGAAAAAAGTTTGCAATAACGAAACCGAAATTTGCTATTGTGGTCATCGCGAAAATAGATATCTTATATTTTCTTTGCTTTGGCCATGCTTTTCTAGAGCAAGGTATTTACATTGCAAAAAGACCGCCTACTTTTTTTTTATCGTTTTGTAGAAGTTTTGTAAATCATGGAGGTATTTAAGAAAACTGTTCAAATGCTTGGATAAAACTAATACTGTTTTTTAAACGTAAAATACTTGCAAATAGCAATCAGAATTTTTCTGATTTTATTTTATACCATCCTTTTATCTTTCTCAAATCTAAGAAAAACATATCTAACGTTAGAATGAAATAATTTTTTAAACAGTGCATGCTTTTGAAAGCTCAATTTTTTTTTTAATATTATGTGATTTGAAGGAAGAAAACCGATCATATCTTTTTATAACAGAGAAAGAAAAACCATCAAAGTTGAGTTTTCTTGCTTTTCTAGTTTTGAGATATGGTTCTTTGTCCTTTTTTTTTTTTTTTACTGAACTTTAAGGATCAAACAGTTTCTTACATGAAAAGTTTCCTCAGTATTCCCAAAAAGGAATTACTTGAAATCAGGAAGGAGTGCAAAAACAGTTTTGAGTTCATTAGTGAAAAAAGCATTTTTCGATGTTACATAATAAAACAAAAGAAAAAAAAATAAATTTAAAAGATATAAAAATCTTCTCGAAGCATAGATATTACATTATTTTTTATTTATTTATGTTTTTTTTTTCGAAGAATGCAGAAAGCAACACGGATTTATATTGAAAATCATACATCATTTGAAAGACGACATTCAAGTCATCACGGTCTAAGTTACAACAGTTGTGCTTTTCTCACGTCTTGAAAATGCGGTATTTTCAAACCATTTGTCAAATTAATTTACACACAATAAAAAATACATTTTTATAACTCATTCATTTACATGAAAATACGATTAAATAATACCAATATATTATTTCGAATGCGTCTCAAAGAATTTAAAATAAAATAACCCATTTCAATGCAGCAGTCAACATCAGCAATAGCAGCCAACATTTTTCGCTAATTGAAGCATGACTCACTCATATGTCTTTAAAGGTTTTTTGACTTCTAGTAAACCTTTTAAAATGTAGAATAACAACAGATTAATTATTGTTACACTACTTTAAAAGAAGTTACAAGTATATTTTTATACTAGTTGATGCAAAGTAAAAAGCCCATATGTTTAAATACAAATCCCTCTCTTGAATTAAAAGTTTTTTTTTAAAGCCTTATTTTTTTTAAATTTGGTTCGCATAAGTTACGCCACTCTCATTCTCACTACTTCACACACATTCGCTAGCATTTTGTTTAGCTTTTACAATCAATAAAAAAGAAAAAAAACTAAACTGAGCGTACATGTATTCTTTTTTCTTTCACTTTTAAAGTAGAGCACTAAATAAGCTAGTTACATTTATAAAATTTTAAATTTACAAGATTTGGATTTATATTGAATTTTCATTAAAGCTGACTAAAATGTTTTTTGTTACATTAAACAACTCCTCTGATAAATCATAAAAGGATAATAAATTAATGATATCAGACTTCCAAAAATAGTTTTTAGTATTTTCAGCAGTAAATTGCTGAGAATAGAGATAAAAAGGCAGTAAAGTGTATTGAGAAGGAACAAACATTTATTACATAGTGCTGAAATCATCAGAGACAATGTCGTGCACTAATAAATAAGTTATTTTAAAATGAATATAGAAATATGACTAAAGTAATACGATCGACGTCAAATATCTCGTTCTTTTTCTGAAAATTACAATTTGCGAGATCAACATAAAACACAGTCACGACATTTTTTCCCTGTGCATGACTAAATAAAGTATTTTTCTATAAAAATAAAAAGCCAAACAATAAACACTGAGGTATCACTGTTGGATTAACGGAAGTGTATTGTAAAAAAATCATTGTACTTTGTTTGTTCTGAAGTAAAGTAAATATTTTTAACATATTCGTGAAAGTTAATCATGTCATTTTTTCTCTTTTCAGCTCAAACGGCTTCGTGTGTTTGACGTTCCATCAAAGAGAAAAACACATTATTGAAATACAGACAGGTAAGATTCATTGAATAAATACAAGCGTAGCAAAGTGGCCCTAATTGCATCGCACTGATGTAGAAATCAATACACTTTCGTGCCAAGTCACTGCATCCAGCTCCCTACTTCATTCAAAAATTTGCCTAATGCACGCCCTTTTAGGAAATATCGTTAAATCATTTTGCGAAATGCCTGGATCTCCGTGCAATTAATAGCAAAGTGTTTACGTGGCTCTTTTCAATATCCAATTCTCCCTTCGATGGGTTCTCCGATGCATCAAACTCAGAAAGTTCACTTGGATAAAGAGGAAAGTGCGTAATAAAATTCGATTTGTCTGTGAATTGGCTTCTTTTCATTTTTCAGCCTCTGTTTAGAATATAATGGAAAACAGAAAAGAAATGGTTTTCTAAATGGCAAAGAAAAATGTGCTTGCCGTGTCATTAAATGGAAAGTTTATTATGAAAAGCAAGCGTGTTTATTTTATGCATTATTTTCAAATGCTTATCAGTTTCCAATTCAATTGAGTACAATATTTTGCCTTAAATGGTTATTAAGCTTCATTGGCGACAGGTGGCGTTTCCGACACGAATCCTTATAATTTTGGGAAGGAATCTTAAATTTGGAAATAGAGCGAGATAAAATCAACACGATACCTTTGAGTAGCTATGTTGTTAAACACGTACACTGGATTTACGTAAATGTTTAATTTTTCATACACTGCTCGACATTGAAAATGCAACACCAAGAAGGAATGGTCAGACATTGATGAAATTTGGTAAGAAGACAGAGACAGCATGGAACAATAAGTGATATTTATTTCAAAATAAATAAGCAAAATTTAGAGCGAGGACGGCGTCGGCTTAGTAAGAAATAGGACCACCGCGGACAGCGATGCACGAAGAAACACGTCTAGGCATGGAGTCAATAAGCCTGCGGATGGTGTCCTGAGGGATGGCACTCCATTCCCTTTCAACCATTTGCCACAGTTCGTCCTCTGAACGAGGCAGTGACAGGTTCTGCAAACGGCGTCCAATCACGTCCCACACATGTTCGATTGGTGACAAGTCAGGAGAGTATGGTGGCCAGGAAAGCATCTGTACACCTCGTAGAGCATGTTGGCTGATTCGAGCACTGTGAGGCCGGGCGTTATCCTGTTGAAAAATTACATTTGGCAGACCCTAAAGGTAGGGGATTGCCACCGGCCGCAGTACATTATCTACATATCGTTGGGCCGTCATAGTACCCCGAATACGAACTAGAGGTGATACGAAATTGTATGCAATAGCGCCCCAAACCATTATGCCACGTTGTCGCGCTGTGGGGCGTTCCACAGTTACTGCCGGATTCGATCTTTCTCCACGTCGACGCCACACACGTATGCGATGACTATCGCTGGACAAACAGAAGCGGGATTCATCTGAGAACACTACGGTTTGCCATTCTGCCATCCACGTCGCTCTGGTCCGGCACCATTCCAAACGTTGGAGTCTGTGCTGTGAGGTCAATGGCAGTCTTCTTAACGGGCGCCGTGATTGCAGGCCACGTGCAACCAGTCGACGGGAAATGGTTCTGGTCGACACAGGAACATCCAGGGTACCTTGCACGTGCTGCAGAATCGACGTACAAGTGACTTGCGGGTCCGCCACAGCTTGTCGGTGAATCCGTCGATCCAAGCGGTCTGACGTCACTCTGGCTGCACCTGCACCCCTCAATGTGGCTACATTTCCTCTTTCCAACCATCTCCGACACAGCCGATGCACAGTGCTTGCATCCATGTGGGTATCAGCTGCAATTTGACGTATGGACCAACCTCCCCTTCTCAGCCCGATCACCATACCCCTTGTAAAGTCGTCTATATGCTGGAAGTGTCTTCGTTGAGGACGGCGTGGCATTTCCTCCTATCACACGTATCCTTCGAGACAAGAACCAAATTTCTCCGATAATTAGTCTGGCAGAAAAACCAACATGAACATAGCCCTTTTTTAAGGAGCAATATATGAATTCAGTCTTAGATATTACCTATAATTTAAAGGCCCCCGTAATGAGTACAAGCCTTTGAATGCTCTAAATGACGCAAAATAAAGAGTAAAGATTTACTGAAGATGTAGCTTTTTGTGATCATTCCCAGCGCCAAAAAACATTTGCATGCTCACACACGTGTGACAGTAACGCCATTTTTGACAGCTGCCGTTTACATTTTCCCCACTGATTCTCCTTTCGGACTGCTGTAACTTTTAACTTCTTCAATCGAAAAGTAAACTGTGGTAAATATGATTACGCGCAAAAAAAAAAAAAAGAAAAAAAAAAACATGAGGGTAGTAGTTATATCATCATTCTTTTCTGTATGGCAGCTGTTTTAAAGTATATTTTAAGCTTACCTTTCCATTTGAATGGTTAATATTTGTGTGGATCTACTCGTTCTTATTTAATTCTTTATATTGGGATCATTTAAAAAAAATCTTATGGTCGTATCATACGTTTAAGGTAGTTGAAATATGTAAATGTTATTTAAAATCTTTAATGTGATAATTTAAGAAAATAGTTTTATACCAACGTCAGGATTTTCACGAGTATATGTTCTGGAATTTACTTAACGTCGAGAAATCAAACATACTTGATTTTTAAAAAGTTTCGTACAATTATTTTAATTTACCATACTTTAGAACTTCAAGATTTTTCGATAAATATCATAAGCTTTCACAAATACTTCACTACTAACAAAAAAAAACAAATATCTTTTTTGTTAATAACTTTACTTAATTGTTTAATTTGTGCAGAACACTTAAATACTAGACGATTGAATATAATACATTACGAAACAATTCTGATAGCACCTTAACTATTAGTATATCGCATTGTATTTTCAGGGGTAATTTAGTCCTTAATGTCCCTAGACCATTCATGGCGTAATTTTTGTGAAAATTCCTACTACCTCCTAATTTTATTTAGAATATTTTTCATCTCATCCGTATAAGGAGGATCAGATAAATGAATCAATTTCGGCAGACCTGACTTTAGAGCCAAGCAATCACTGCCGAAAATTGTAACACTGAAGGGGAGGTGAGATCTCACAGGCAGCTATTGAAGAATACCATTAAATTTCATCTAGATGCAAAAGACAAAAGATGTTGATGTGAGAGGATGATGTCCGATGTCTCAAAACAAGAAGCTATTAGTAAAAACAACAACTAACTTTTGTCAAGAACTAAACAATCCTACTTTCCCGTATACCGGCATCGACATTCTAGCATCTGATCAAAAATCTCTTAATTAATTGAAACTGAAATTTATGTCAAACGTATCTTTTTAGCATTTAAAGCTGATTACTAAAAATAAAATGTACCTATCTCACAAGATGAAATAGATATGTAAAAAGTAACTAAATGAATGACAAAAAGATATAGCACCTTTTAAACAGTACAGCTAATGTATTTCTTCGCTTAGTATAAAACGCTTAGAATTAATTTTTTTATTTAATTGACAATAATGAAAAATAATTAAATAAATAAATATATTTCAAAATATATACCAAAAATTAAAAAGAAAATGTCCACTAAAGCAAATATTTTTTGCTGGAAAAAAATCGTTGGTCAGAACAAAAAAGAAATTACGGTAATAAAAAAAAAGATAAATACATAAATAAACAAAACTATGTCTGCACAGATCTTTATTTTAAGAGTAGCAGCCAGTCATTTTTTCCCAACCTTCATTTCTGCCATGTTTGCAGAGTCAGAGTTAGAGTCAAGTATTCGTAGTCGAAATTGATAGGCGGAGTCAGAGTTAAAGGCTCTAAAATTATAATAGTAGCAGCCTGTATTTTTTCCTGAGCTAGTATTTCCGCTATAGCTGTGGAGTCGGAGTTAAGAATTCAGTGTCTGAGTCGAGTCGACGGTTCTAAAATTCTAATAGTAGGAGTCTGTCTTGTTTTCCAAGCCTGCATTTTCGCCATAACAGGGGAGTCGGCTGATTATTCGGTGTCGGAGTCGAGGAGTCGGAATCGGAGTCCTAAAAATAGGTTATTAAAAAAAAAAAAAAAAACATTTTTCATACCTTCTTCATCAACAGCATTTTCCAACAAAGTTTGTTTTGAAGGAAATCCGCTGTTAAGTTCGGAATCGACATTGGTCATAAATTTCTCCGTAGACGGTAATGTTAAAATTTTTTGAACTGTTCAAAATTAAACAGAAACATTTTCAAATTAGAAAGGGGAATATGGGAATGAGGTGTCCTTGCCGAGATGTTTCGAGCAGAAAAAAAGTTGTGCTCAAATCGGACTGTTCATTTAAAACTTATTAGGAGGGAGGGGGGCAGACAGACAGACACACAAAGTTAGGCAAAGTGTAAAATGAAAAATATTACCAGTTTTTGAACAGGTAATGTACTGTACTCTAATTTTAAAAACATTATTCGCATTTTACGGTTTTCTCCTTTTTTAGAACCCGTTTTTAATGATTATTATTCCGTTTAATATTGAAAGATAGATCCGTAAAACGAAAAAAAGAGACTAATCTTCAAATAAATATCATTTGCCAGAATATTCTCCCAGGTGTAGGCAAAAATTTTTGCAAATGCTTCTTCATCAGTCAATTTTCTTTCTTATTCCCAGGAAATTCGTGCAACATTTATTGTCATATCATTTATAATAATTCCTTTCAAAGATATGACATTTTTGGCTTGATGGATTACCACGAAAACTCCCCAACCTACTTAAGATATCAATACACGCAAAGTTATATTGCATTTGACTTTCAGTTAAAATTTTACAATCCTGTAACACGGTTATTATTAAATCTCCATATTTTGTCATAATAAACGTATAAATTATTAATGACCCCGTTGATTTAACATGTTATTTCAAAAGATTTATAATTCTACGTTGCGTCACAACGTTAACAATAATAAATGAGTTTAATGTATACTATTAGTACTAGAATTCCTTTAAAAAATAATCTGAATAATATGGTATCTAATAAATGTTAGCGTGTTAAAACTAAAAATATATTATAGTAAAAAAATGAATTAAGTAGTAATGCGTGCAATAATCTTGTCTCTGAAAAACAATGAAGCTATTAAAAATGTACTGCAAATGAATAGACATTGATTGTTAAAAAAGGCATATGATAATAAAAAATAGACTTTATATCGCGTGTAAAATGAGTAAAAATTATGCAATAGTCACAACAAAGAAGAGCGATGCAGGTTGTTTTTTATAAAGCCTTTTCTTTGATTAGGGCTACATTATTGTTGAATCTTTCCTGTCTTTTCACGCTTTCAAAGGTTATCTCATGTAATATTGGTGCTGCAGTACTTCAAATAGTTTTGGTTCAAATAGGTGCAAGACAGTTTTTTTTTTTTTTTTTTTTTGAAATTGAAAATAACTAGTACGGTATAGTTGTTTTTTTTTAGCTACTTATGCCTTTGAGTTTAACAACCGCTTATTAGTTTTTATAGCTTTTTTTTTTTTTTTTTTGAAAAAACATAAAATAAAGAAAAGGGTCTCAGGAAGAATACCAGGAAATCATTCCACATTTGAAATACATTTTCATTTATTAAAATTAGTTTTATATTTATTTTCTGAAAATTAAAGATGAGTGACGTAGGGGCGCGTCGAAACAAACTTCATTTTTAATAGCAACTTTCCAATAGAGTGGAAAAGTTGCCTTACGTTACATTTAGTATGTTTGCATAAATATATCAATTTGATTTAATATATTTGCCTCTGGGGCCGTTCATTATACAAAATTCATTATTTTTTATCGTTTTTGACAAAATGCGACTTAACTTCCTTTACTTCCAATAGTATAATGTAATAAAATTAACGAATTTTGAGCAATGAACAACCCCGGAGGTAACTAAAGTCATTGACCCACATGAATAAAATTTGCATACACTATTGGATATAAGGGCAATATATGGCAGCATTTGGCACTATTAAAACTAACGAATCCTATTTCTCATTTTTTTGAAGAAAGATTAAAAAAAGTAACGAATTATGTGGAATGAACGGCTGGAAAGGCAACTGAAGATATCAACAAAACTTTGCACACGTACTAATAATAACATATGGCAATTTTTTCTGCACTATTAGAAATTTGATATCAAAACGATTTTTTTTCGATGCATCCTAATGTAGAGTCAGCTAACTGGTAAAAAAGGTAAACAAGTTAAACATAGAAAATCTTTATTTTGTATTGGTACACAAATAATTTCATTTATCAATAAATTCTGATATTCAAACCCTATGTTTTCAAACACGCGTGAGAGTCATCGATTAGTTTTGAGTAAGTATTTGAAATAAAGCTAAGAATGGTTGGTAACTCACAAAACACCTATTAAAACTGTTTTTAAAAGTTGCGTCGAAAATGTTAATCTTTGAAAGTTAAAAATATGACAGATTCATTTATAACTAAAATGTATAGTACTACTATTTTCCTTTTCTTTACCTTTCGTCCTCTTCGTTTTCTTTTTTTATTTTAAATTATATTAATAATTCCAGAAACTAACGGCTGTTTCATTTTCTGATTTAAATCACCACACATTATCTTTACCAGATTACTCTCAACTACTTACGCTCGGATCGAATTCAAATCTCTTAAAACGTTCACTCAAAATAATCATACAGTAGTCTGAAAGCATTCACTTGTAATCCACCCGAATCCTCAATATAATCCCCTCAATATCAAGGAATTTGCTAGCACTATGATTAGCAACTGATGGTTTCATCGGTCATCAACATTAATGAACGTACTGACCTACACGTAATGGATAAAAGATACTTTGCAGAGGAATCGCGGATGAGACCCTCGAACATTATGTTCGTCCATTCAGAGTCAACTCAATACTCATTCTAATAGGTGATAATGGATAATGCTGGAGAAATCCTGCTTCAGATGTCCAATATCCGGAAAGGGTGTGTGCTTGCTCAAAGCCTTAGACATTCTCTCTCCTAGTTGCTTAATCTAAGTTTTATGCTTTTGTCCAACTTAGCCAAAGAAAGACAATTTATTTTATTTCCTGCAGTTAGTTTCAAATTTGTGAATAAATGGGAGCTTAGAGTGTGCATATATACCTGTCAGTTTCTCCACATGTGGGAACGCAAATAAATGACAGGAAATACAGTATTCAAGCAGGTAGTTTATCGTTAAAAAATCCTGAGGTCAATTAATGTTTCGGAAATATATAGAAATTGACGACTATTATGCATTGAGCGAAAGTATATGGAAATAAAAAATAAATGAAACATCATTTGGACTAAGCAACGCACACATCAGCAATTCATCGCTTGAATATCTCGAAAATATAAGCATTAAAATATTGCATTAAAAAATGTATGAACATTTTACCTGCATAAAAAAGCTACAAATATGTTTATTTTTACTTTTGAAATTTGCCCTGTTAAGTAGAGGTTTTATCTCTCGTAGTCTTGCCAGCTACTCACACAAAAATTGTAACTTTATAGAAGGGATGAAGACGAAGTTGAAACAATCCTTCATGTATGTTTTAAGATAACATGTGATGTTTTCACTGATTATTTTTAACGGAATAATCAATGTGAGGAAAACATTTACTAGAATCCATCGCGAACAAAAAACAAAACTGTTTTCATTACACTCTAATCCTTTTATCTTTCAAGTAATTATAACAAAGCCCCAAATTTTAAATTCAGTTACAAATAAGCTTATTAATGAATTCAACAAAAAACTTACTGGAAGAAAGAACGCGAATACGTAAAGTGTACATACTGCAACGTTCATTGCGGCCTCGTGCTTCTAACGTAAAGAAGGTGAATTCGAATTCCATCGAACTAAGAGTTCAACAGAAATCTGATCACAGCTTCAATTAATATGTACCCTGAATTCATAGAAATATTATTAACAACTGTGGTGAAATTATAAAAGAAATGTTTTATTTTTTATCTGTAAATCGCAGTTTTTTAATAGTCTCAGCAAAATATACTTACCCATTTCAATTGATTTTGTTATTTACCGTTTTTTTAAGTGTATAATTATATAAATATATAGTATCCCAGAGTGGAGGCCCATTAGCTGAGTGCAGTGCAAATAACGTGAAAATCGCGAAGTACCTTTTGCCAGGAAAGTGAAATTTTTTGATTGACATATTTTTCTTTAGCTGAGTTCCAATTCAAATTCACACATCATCTGTGCTGTTGCATTAAAATATTTTTTTTTACATAAATCTTCAGCATCATCCCATATTATTCTTTAAGAGTTTTTCCTGAAGAGTAGGAGGGGGGGGGGCGTTAGGCCATTTTTTTTATTACTTTATAAAACCACGTAAGCAAACGATTGTTTAAAAAATCCCAAAGGTCAGTCAGTCAATTTGAAAGAAAAAAATCATATTTTGACTTTTTTTCCTCGCAAAAATACAACAAACGAGAGAGAGAGAGAGAGAGAGACAGGTGGAGAGGGTAGAAAGAGCTTATAGTGGGACTGGGAAATCTTTAAAACTAATGTGATGGCCCTGAAAAAAAAATTAGAAACACTACTCAAAATTGATATCACAAAATATTTTCCACTGAAATGAAAAGGGATTATCATTCCGATATTTGAATAAGAACAAATCAATTGCGAGTAGATGTTCTCAATTTTCTTGCGATGCGTAACTGGTCTGCAAGGGAACGTCACGTCGCAGCCGTTAGTGTCATTTTTCGGAAGCCAGTCCAGAAGAACGAGTAAAGTGTCATGTAATGCGTTATGTCAAGGCACGTCTGGTGACTGATTGATTAGCACAGTAAGAAAGATCGTTATTTATTCTCCGAAATCCAAACTGACGTGAAAAGCACCAGACTCCTCCCCCCGAAAGAAAAAAACATTTCAAAGAATCATCGGTTTTCTAGGCACGTTATTAATGACTTAACATCCTACCGTGACGAAAAGCAGAAATAAAAATAGAAAACGGAGGCGAAAGAAACCGTGCACACGGGGTGATATGCGAACGCTCTAAATTGAATTTCTTGCGTGTTTATGAGTTGCGTGCTATCACGTAATTTGACTATCTCTAATGCGGCACGACTAAAAAATGTTGTTCGACGCCAACGGCCAGGTGCGCAATTCGAAAAGTTGGGCCATGACATGCCTTAAGCTGGCAGAATTGATCGCTTGGCTAACTTAGAATCTCAAGAATTAATACCCCGCTATCGAAAACGCGTTACGCAACAGATAAAATGCAATTCTCCGATCTATTGACCTTTGGGGGTGTCTGTAATTAACTTGGCAAAATGCAAAGGGGCTCTTTGATATTCGCTTAACATCAACGGCGTTACAATTGTTTAGCATATGAGAGCAGCTCTGGAATTTCAACATGTCTTCACGTCACCCGAATAAATTTAGGAGATGTTTTTATCAAATACCGCGGAATCCAGTTCATATCTGAAAAAATACGAAGTATATTGCGCGAGGACCTTATGAATTTATATCAATACAAAATATTAGTATGTTTTGCATTCCTGAAAACACTCCCTTAAAAAAACTTTGATTAAAAAGAATATCTTTGGTTTAGCTATCACGGTTATGGTTTCAACAATGATCACATAAAATGTTTCGAAATTTTGAGACAAAATTAATTCTAGTTAAACTATCTTTACATTTTGGCTTTTACAATCATAGAATATCTTCATAAAATACCCCGTCAAGTAATATTTTATTTTGATTAAATCTTTCAAAGTTTTCTACGATTTAAACATTTATTTGCAATTGTGTGTTTTCACACATTTATTTATTATTCAAAAAAGCACAGAGAGAAGAGTTATAAACAATAACTCTTTAGGCAAGATTTTAAAGTTTTTTTTAGGTAACTGCTTTTTTAGGTAAGAGTTTTATTAGACATAAAATTTAAATCCGAAGTCTTTTTTTTTTGTAGTAAATTGCTTATGTATTTTTAATGATGTCTGGGACATATAATTTGCAACTTTTTAAAGCCATCTACGATCAATCATTTAGTTTGATATATATTTGTCTTATTCCAATTGAGCATATTACAATGCAATAGAACGATTAAAGGATGGGAACAATGGGGATGGGAAAAATGGTCCGTGGCAAACCCTGCACTATGGAGGTTTTTAGTGGGGTTAATTTGAGATTGTGGAGGGTGGGGGATTCTCATGTTTGGTTAACTGTTGTCATTTGTGTATTTTTGTAAGTTGACTCCGCTTTAGGCTTTCTAAGACTTTATTTTTTTCAGCCAATATAGAAGCCTCTGAGTCAGCTGGCTAGAAAAAAAATATGTATGTAATACTAGGCGACTTCAAATAAAGTCATTGTACTTCAATGGTTTAATGATTTTGAGAATCCAAACTCAGATTTCTACAAAGGACATATCGCACCCTTGCTAAAAAAGTACCACAACTCAAAAATTGTAATTTTTGAGTTATGACCAAAGAGAGTAGTTTACACGTCTCTACTAATCTTCAAAAGAGCCAGAAGTTGCATTGAAAAATCAGCTGCCAAAGGGCAGTTATGGCGTTTTGTTCTTATCAAGATGCATAGGACCCCTTCCACTGAAATGCCACATCTTGAGTTGTCGTCCAGCCGTCGTAGAGTAACGTGCGTAACTTACGATCATAGTTTGAGATGTATCGGTCATCAGTGACAAATTCAAAAATACTAAAGGGCAATTCCACGTGACTCACGTTTCAATTTGACGTGGTTTTACAAAAGTAAATGTTATATATATAAAAGAAATAACCATGCCTGATTTAAATAAAGCTGTTGACAGTCATCTGGGATGTAGTAAGAACCTATGGATGTCAGCATTTTAAATTTCAACAGAAATAGATGGTGTTTCAACCTTAATTTAGCATCGTGACTCACGTTACAAAAAAAAGGAACTCAAGTTTTTTGGATAATTAAAAACCTAGGATTCCTGCTCTTTCAGAATAATAAAATTTAAAAACTGCTTTTCATGGCACAAAATATGTTTCTAAGTTATGATATATATACGAAAATAAAGTTCACTCTGCAGTCACTAATTAAGTTAATCAATATGTTGAGCGTGACTCACGTTACATGGTTTCGTGACTCACGTTACATCTCCGTTTTAGTCTTTTACTTTACATCTTATTTTGAAAATTTTATTGAGAGACTTCACTTAAATTCAATTAAAATTAATGCTTAATGACTTGTTTTCTTTAGTTGATCAGTTTTGAATACAGTAAAACCTCTCTGAGCGGTCACTTTTACAAAGCGGCCACCTTTCTTAACGGCCAATTTTTCGCAGCACGAATTTTCGTCCCATAGACCTCGGTTTAAAATTCTCCTTAGCAGCTGCCATCTAACCCCTCTGAACGGTCACAGAGTGGATTCATCAATTCAATTTTCCAAAATATATGTTTGTCTTTTTTTTATACTACTTCCCGTATTTTCTCTGTGGCTGCATTGTACTGACTTCAAATTCTGAATTCATGCATCTGAAAACTTTTACAGGATACTACACACCATTACATTTCATCTGATACCAATCATAACATTTAATGTTGCATACTGGCTGTAAAATTAGTTGACTGCTGTCAGAAGTAGGCTCTTCAAAGAACTTACTTTTCTCATCCACTACTGATGAATAATTAAATTTTAAGCATCTCAAATAAGAGCAAGTGAGATGTTGACCGTGCTTTTTAAAATTTCTCTTATGTTCCAATTTTATATGTATATATATATTTTTTCTCTCGCTCAAGCTACTTTTTTAAATCATTTTAATTTAAATTTTCTTGGGATAAATAATTTTTTCAGCATGAGTTCGGTGGACATTAAAATTTTCTTTTCAAATGTATATTACATTTACGGATGAGTATTGAGTAACTTACTTATGACTATAGTTTAACTGTGAGGTGAATTAACGGAATTTCTCCTTGTTTTGCCAAGTCTTCCTTAGTGTATTTACATATTTGTATACTTGTTAAAGCGATATTTAAGAAGTTTGAATTTAGCCAAAATTTCCT
This sequence comes from Uloborus plumipes, assembly GCA_038373865.1. Taxonomy (NCBI): domain Eukaryota; kingdom Metazoa; phylum Arthropoda; class Arachnida; order Araneae; family Uloboridae; genus Uloborus; species Uloborus plumipes. Next base: position 58,988 of record JAXGGA010002882.1, read on the forward strand.
TTGAAAGTTTCATATGTTTATTTTTCAGCTTATATTGAATTGCTGGAGACAATATCCTTAGCTTTTCGACATTTCTCGTTAGACATTCTTTTATCCAGAGACAATGTTTCTGTTTACATGCAATGTACTTCCTTTCTTGCTTCAATTTTTCTCGGCACCTTCTTTGTCATTCTGCGGTTACTCGTTAAATATTTAAAAAATTTCTTTTACTGGAATGAAAAACCTTTTTTAGATGCGGAAGAAAAATAGGTGCATGCATAAACACCCGTGCTACACATTGGAAAGCTGAGGGCCAAAATTGAGACCCATTGCACTAATTGAAAGATTATAAAACACTAAAAGAATTAAAATTACGCTATTTATATTCAATTTCATCAGCATTATTAATTATATGTAGGTGTGTACAAGTGCTAACCCTCTCTTTAGACCCTAAAATGCCATTAGGGCACATTAAATACTTTTAAGAAGTTAATATTAGCTTGTATTGGCTGTAACTCACTTTTCGCGTGACTCACGTTACAAAAAAAACGTCCTTATTTTTTGAATAAAAAAGCAAAAAACTCTAAATTGGCCATGAAATTCTTTTTTGTAATGTACATGTGTAGGAGAAACAGGAAAAAAAATTCATTTATAAGCTATAAAATTTGGAAATATTAAAAAAATTAAGTTTTCGTGACTCACGTTACACAAAATTTAATGGTTTAAAAACTACTTCAAAAAATTATTTTAAGAATAAATTTCAAAATGTACTGTTAATAATTGTTTTCTTATCGAATAAATCTGCCAGGAAAAAATGCAATTAAATTGTGGAAACAGGCTAAACCAATAAAATATGCTCGTTTAACCCTACACTGCATGGTGTTGCCAATTGGCTACATGGACAATTTGTCCTCCTTATGAATAGCAGAATGTAGTCATAAGACAACTCAATGCATAAAAAGCAAGTATTGGGTATATTTAAAGCAATTATCACCATTTATCCTCCATACATGGCAGCACTGGTCTGTTACATGCTCTTAAATGAATCCATATGGATAGCTTTTAAAATCACTCAAACTACCATGTTTTGAAATTATTTTTTACAATTAAATATTTTTCTCCGTCTTTTTAAAAAATAACATGAATAACATAAACATTTATCTTTCGTTTAAGATGCGTTTTACATCAAAATAATTGTTTGGAAAAAATCTAGGACATAATACACGTCTGTAGCCATTTGGCAACATTATGCAGTAAGCATCCAGAGAACACTTCGATTCATCTCTATAGTTCATGAAGTATGTGCTTTGTTTATGTTTCGTGCTAGCTTCTTTCTATTTTTGAAAGGCATAATATAATCATGCGGACCCAAAAGTGGTACTTTCGGCTGTTCTGCAGTTTATAAGACCTCGCAATTATCAGTGCTTAGTTGATGTTCAACAGAGTGAACAAACAAAAAATAAATAGGGTAAAGCCTTTAAAACGTGTTCATTTTAGATTTCAGTTAGCGCAAACGTTGTGTTTACTTGGACAAGTAAAGTCATTAATAATTTTAAAATATAGTTTTGAAAAAAAACTAAAAAATACGCTTTTACAATGGAATGCGCTCATCATGGGTTTCCCTCTGATTTTCAAAACTACTGAATATCCGGTACTTATAATACATCAATATGCAATACAGTTTAGCCTTTAGTATTAAAAATAATATTAAATATATTACTTTTATATTTGCAAAGAACGTAAATTTTATCTTTTATTCAGAGTTACATACATACATACATACATACATACAAACAAACCCACATGTGAAATTAATAAAAGCGTATTAAAAAGAGACCATTAGCTACAGAGGAACTAGTTACAAACCAAAAAAAAAAAAAAGAGAAAAGAAAGAAAGCTTGCGCGAGAGAGCCTCCAAAAGACATCAGATTTGACAGAATTGATCATCGGAAAGTACAAGTACATATAAAAAATAATGTAAAATGTCAAAATGTAAAGGATTGCAAGAGTACAGTGCACCAAATGTTCAATTCCTCTATTTTTTTACAAAAAAGAACTAATTTCAAGGCCATCATTTACAATCATTTTTATCTGTTGAATGCATGGTGTAGCCATTTGGCAACAAAACTATTTTCTAATTAGAAAAGGGTGAAAATTTAGAGTTAAATTTTTTTAAATATTTTTCCATGTTTTCTTATTACATTGACAAACACATATATTTTTTTCTACGAAAAATAAAAAATCATGCAGTGTAGGGTTAAAATTGTGTCTAGCAGAGAGAGACTTTTACAAGATTGTGAGCTCATAGAACAAGCTCTCTTACAAAAAGAAAATGATTCACCTGAAGTTTCTTTTTTCTAATTTGTAAACTTCAATCAATGTAGAGAACCTACAAAAAAAATTAAAACATTTTTTCAACATTTTTTTTTAAACAACGAGTTCCCATGTTGCCTGGAATTGCCCTAAAATGTTCCTAGTCAGCCCGGGAACATTTTTTTTTTTCAATTCCTGGAAAACGTAGTTTTTTGAGTTGTGGCACTTTTGTAGCAAGGGTGCGATATGTAAAAAATAACAAATGAAGAGATAATAAATAAGTTGGTAATAATGAATGTTATGATTTTAAAGTCTTTTTACTGTGAATAATTTGAAAAAAAAAATATTTTTAAAGAAAATTAGTAATATGTAACTTTTTACTTTTTATCAAATCACTAAGCTTTATTCATTTATGTTAATCCATGTAAAAAGAAGAAATTTTTCATTTTATTAAAATATCACACTAGAAAGACTTAGTTTTTTTTTTTTGGTAAAACATTAATCAACAATACATTGCCACGTCCAATATGAACTGTCAACGCTTTAACTTTGCACATCCTTTTTTTTTCTTCTCATAAATGATTTTTGAATTGTGTCAAAATACGCAAAAAAAGTGATTATCTCACACCCAGCTGAAGTTCAACAACAGTGTTTTTGCAAGGAAATAAAAAATATATATATTTTTAAAAGGAAGGATATTTTTGTTGTATTAAAAACACTAAGTAGGATAACGCGACTCAGATTTTTTAGCTTAAAAATAATACTGAACTCAATAATTAAGTTGACTTATTTACTATTTCAAGAGAGTGAAACGTAAGAAGTAAAAACACTTAGTGAAAAACTCTAGTGAAAGAAATAATGTATTGCAACTTTATATTACTTTTGTCAATTTTATCTCTACAAAATTCAGTAGAAATTCAAAAATATAAAAATATAAAAGTACGGAGCATTTTAAGATACCAAAAAATTTAAATATAAACTGCTAAAAAAACTCTCCAAAATGTGTCACTTAAATATGATTTATGCGTGAATAATCTACGATAAAAAGCCCAAAAATAAAACCCAAACACTTACTTCAATTTTAAAGCTTTTCTGTAATAGACTCTACCTATAACAGAAATGATTCGAACATTTAAAAGGGTTTCACTACATTGATATCGTCAACTAATTCATTAAACATTCAATGTGAAAAATAACTTCCTAAAAATGTTCTCAAACTGTTGCCTTTTGCCTTCCACAAGCTTTAAACATCCAATTGAATTGAAATGTGCATGACAAATATGCTATTTTCAAATAGATTAGTTGAAATAAAGCTAAAAATAAGTACGCAAAATTTTTTGTTCGTTATTAAAGTGTTTTTAATATCCAATTTTAAAGTTTTTATATTATTCCAAACCTTGTTTTTCTATCCAAGAAAAAGTGTTTCTAATCTTGTTTTGTCATTAATGAATGAGGGTTGAAAAAGGTCATACAACTTCTATGATAAGATTTTCAGATTTAAATTACTATGTCTAATAACCTCTAAGATTAAAATGTGTTTATTATTAATAATAAATTGGAAATGACAAGTTATATTAAATGCTTATTTCTTGGCTTAAACTAACTGATAAATATGTGTAAAATAGTGACTTAGTCAGTATTTACTGGTGACGTTCTTTTATGATGTGATTTACTGCTTTATCTTTTTTTCAAAAATTATCAGTTTCATGTTAAATTCCTTTCTGTACAATGTGCCTAAGAATGTTCTTCTGTTCACTTTTGCAACCTAAAGTGTAAAATCACAATTTTAGATGAGTTTTGAAAACTAAATATTTCTATGTCTAGTGGAAAACTAAATACATGAGTGTTTCAAATCAGGAATAGATTTTATTCTTCTTGGCTTAAAATTTATTTTTCACATCGCTAGCATAAAAAAAATCTTGCTGAAGTGTCCATACCAAATACACTCCACACAGTTTTGACTTTCAATAAAATACAAAATATGATACAGATAGAAAGCAAAAGGATATTTTTTCCTGAAAAGAAGCATACGAATCTGCTTTCTAAAGTCCCATGTTTCATTTTTTATGCACACCCAACTGACCAAGTGAGTTTTTTATCTACCATCTTACATTTCCGCGTAAGCATGCCTTTTCTACCACAAAAATGCAGGTGCTTTGCTACCCGAGTTCTCACGGAGTTTCTTTAAAATAAGGTCCACTTCAGAAAGTGTTCGTAAAGAAAAGGGCCTATATGAAATATTTTTATGTGTTTGAGCAGGGAAATTGCGCTTTTTGAATTGGCCCACATGTTCAATCGAATATTTCATTTTCTTCTTTGAAGAAAGTGGGCTGACTGGAAAGTTTTTTCTCTATGCTTGAACACTGTCATTCCGATTTATCGTCTGAATATTTGTTCAATTGAGTTTCCCATATTTCCATGAGAGTCACTGACTCGCATAACAGCTCTTTATTTTCTATGTTGCTTAATACCGCTAGAAAAAATGTATGGAATTGACTTTAAATGGAAGAAGAGTCTTGCCATGGCGTACTGAATTTTGCTTTCGGGTGAATACGTTCAATCACATTTTGTACATAAAACCGCAGATTTGTAATTGGATAAAGCTAGCATCATCTTTTCCTATGGAAATTGAAGTTGCATTTTTTTATGAGCAAACATTATTACTTCAGAGAAAGGTATCACTACATACTGCAAATTATAATACACTCAAGCCCGCTTAATGGAATAGCCATTTTGCCATGAAAAAATATTCTAATAAGCGGGATATTCTATTATCCGGGATGAAAATAATGCATTACAATGGTTTGGTACATTGAAAATGTTATTATATTAAGCGGGATATTCTTTCAACCGATATTCTAATAAGCGGGATCGACTGTAAATAAAAAATGAGTTTACCAATCACCTCAACTGCATGAAAAGTGAAGTAAATCTACCTAAGTAAATAGGACACATTCTATATTTGAGTGATAATGCATTAAAATAAAAATAAAACGATTCAGAAATTTACTCGACAATATTTAGGTCTTAACTTATTTTACATAACTCATGCAAAATATCTAGATGGAGCAGTTAGTTAAGCGAATGACTGGATGAAAATACATGACATAATGTATCTAATTCATATCATGATGAAACATACTTTTCTAAAATAAAACAATCCATAACATTTTTACTGAAAACATGTCGAATGTACAGCAAATTATTGAAAAATATTTTTTATTTTCAAAATTTGAAAAAATAAATAAATAAATAAAATAAAAATACTCAATATACTTTCACAACTGTTCTATAGCCAATACACAATGTTGCCCAGTAAGGTCTAACTGACGTTTCTCTACGATCCAAGTTCGGTTAATCACAAGTCATTATGGAATTCATCATGGCTCGATATTAAAACAGTGGACTAAAAAGATAAGTTCTTTGTTTCAGCATAGATATTTATTCAAAAGAAACATAAAAGTACAAAACCACACTGTTCTTATGGAGAGCAATAGAAAACAACCGCATGACATTTGCTTTTAATCATCGTTCATTTTGAGACTATCATCATTTTATCTATATATTTTTTAATATTTTGAATAAGGCTGTTGAAATTGAAAAGTATACTAAAGCAGCTTTTATACAAGGCAACCTGCAAAACAAAGAGGCAAAGCAAAGAGGAAAATATAAAGATTCTTTGCAACGATTTTTTTTTTACTCTAATGTAGGAGTAGATTTTTTTTTTTTTGATTGGAGAAGTGTTTGGAAAGTACACAGATTTCATGTATAGCAACTCATCACTATTTGAAGAAGTTAAATATTTATTTTAAAATGCTCCTTAAATTTCAAGCTAAATTTCATGTTTTTACTTGCTTTAATGACAACATTTTTGGTAAGAATAAAAAAGAATAATAAATTTGTAAAATAAATAAATAAATAAAAATAAAAAATAAAAAATAATTTAAAACCTCCACTAGAAAAAAAAAATTTTTTTTTGAAATAAAATCTTCTCTGATTATATTTACTCCCAATTAAAAATAAAGATAAAAATAATGAGATCAAATAATAAAGTTGACTTTTTTTAAGAAATTCGATTAAAAGAAACAAGAAAGGCCGTATTTCGTGCAGCCTTGATTCCAGCATAAAATTAAAAAAAAAAAAACACGCATTAGAAAAGAACATAAAAATTAAAACATAGCAAAAGCAATCAAATATGATGAACTTTCAGAGCCACAACGAATGCATGTAAGCATTGATTATCTTTCGTTTCACATTGCGATTATAGCTTGTCCTTTTGCATTTGCCATCTGAACACAATACATTAAGCTAATTAGGAATTCGATTTTACACGCTCCCCCAGTATGGCGGAAAGGAGGAATAATATAATGCAATTACTAGAGCAGTTTTGAAGATTCTGATAGATAAAGTTCGGGAGATTATGGGGAAGACCGATGATATTCCCCACTCTCTTCTCCGTGCTTTGATAGGTTAAAAAGTTGAAACTAGTTCAGTCACTCTATTGATTACCTTTGGTGGAATTTCGCTACGATGTCATCTTTTTGATGTAACAAATTGAACGCAACAAAGGGCTGAAAAAATCAGGAAATTCCATTGTTTGTAGAATTTTTGTCGTAATGGAATAGCATTTTTATTAAGGGACGAGCAAAATTATCTGCACATTTTACGAAAGTTTGGAAATTTAATTATTCTATCTCTGTAACGGTTTTGTTGTCGTTTAATATGTTTGTAGTATTTATTTAAATTTCTACATAAATTAATGTTACAGCAAGTATTTTACTCTTAGTCAAATTTTGTTCAACATTTTGCTCAATATAAGTATTGTAAGAAAAAAGGAGCATTGCCTGAATTTGCAAGAATTAATATTAACTAAATTTACTTAAATGTATACCTGAAAGTTATTTTTTAGAAAATTTAGGCATTAAAAGCATATACCCAAATATAGGTTCGGCAATGACAATACAGTGCTTTAGAAATGCGAATTCATTATTTAAACACTATAGGAGTTTTTTTTCTAAGGAAATAAAATTCAGACAAATTTCCTGTAAGGAAATATATAAGGACATGAGTTAAATATATTTTCCCTGCAGCATTTAACAGAAACATTCCGCTTTCCTAACTAGCGAGTAATTTTATGTTTCTCTTCGTATATTTGAAGGAAATCGTTTGAATCATCAACTATGATTTAATTTATTTCAACCAATGTCCTATAAGCTTGCTTCTCCCCAATCAAAATCTCATTATATGATACATTTACATGCACATAAGTAACAGCGATAAATGTAGATTACTTTGTAAACAATGTAAACATTAAGGGATTTGTAAACAGAAAAAGAACACTGTTCGCCTCCGAATTAGTACTGCATTAGAACGGTATTTAACCCAATAATGCCTAGCGTCCCTTTTTAGGGATGGTCCAAAAAGGGTCTGAATTTCCCAAGAATGAACATTTCAACAAAATAATAGTGTTCAATTAGTACCTTGTTATTGTTTCAATTCGTTATTAACAGATTGCAGCACATAACCATTGTAAAGTGTGTTCTGTAGCCGTTTATATATGATCTTTATCAAGAATTACATCGTTCACAATCTCAAGAAAAAAAGCAGTTTTCAAAATTCTTCCCAGCTTCCCAGTTTTTGTTAATTGTTGATTTTATTTCTTCTTACAAAATGTCTTTTTAAATATTATATCACAGGCAGAAAAAAATTTTAGTAAAAAAAGTATGTACCATCTGGTGTATTTCGTAACTTTTAAGAGACGATATTTCTTTCCTTAATAAAAAAATAATTTTTTACATGATATTTTTCTAATTATTTTTCCTGTCCATTAAACACTATTTGTAACACGTATATAAAATATCTTTGAAAAAAAAATGTCAGGCATTAATGGGTTAATAGTGTGTATTTTGACCTTTCAAGGCAGCTGATTTCGCACTTTTATATCCACTTTCAATGACAATCCAGTTTTCACAGGTCTTCATGAAATACTGTACATTATAAATGTACATGTTCATGTATGATTTACTTCAGGTGCACCAGTAGTCTGGCAATCTTAGGCAGTTAATTAAAAGGATATTGAGAGGGGGTTTTTTTTCGATACTCAAATAGGTACTTTATTTTTCCTTGTAGGGGAATTTGCTAGAAGACCACATGATGCTTGTTCGTCTCCAAGATATGACTCAGGTGGAATGGATTATATAACATTAGTTGGTAAGCCCAAATTTTACATATTTTTAAGTATGAATTTTGCATATTCGAGCTTTTAAAGTTAGTACAAATATTGATGGGAAGTAATATTCCTTGATATGTGTGCTTTTTTAATGTATTATCAGGTTTGAACTCATCAACTTTTACACTTACATTTTACTTAGATTTAGAATAAAAAACATAAAGCATTTTTTTAATTTAAAATAATTCATCATAATCTTAGTTTTATTTTCTACCTTTTGCTATTTCTTTTTGAAATATAGGCCTCAACAGGCGTCACAAAGAAAAAAAAAGTATTGACATAATAAAAGAAATTTCCGACTTAAAACTAAAATGACATTATTTCCGTAACTCATAGTTTTCCTTCCTTATCCTTTGGATGTATATTCTATGCAATACGTTACTTAAAATATTGAGTCTAGTATAGTTACGCTATGATTTTGCCAAACATGCATTTAATTTTATTTGACTTCACTCATTACAAAAGCGGATTTCAAAGTATGTTTTGAAACATTAGTTATAATCCTCTATATATTCCTACCGGGAGTACAAAAGTCCTTTTTTCAAACTCAAAAATGTGCAATGAGAATTGTATTTTTTATAAAAAACTCAACATTAACTGCATTAAAATGCTAAGTAGAACATTAAGACTAACGACTGAACATTTTGTTGAACGAGGGGAAAGATGAAACATTTTCTATTTTTAGTATTACTCAATACTTGTCATTTTAATAGTCACGCAATTTTCCTTGAAGTTAATTTATTTTATTTTTCATTGAGCTTTAGTTTCATATACTATGACTATGTAAAAGCATTTTTCTGACGAATGTATCACACACCGAGAATGAAAGGGGCACATCTTTAATGCTAATTCAATTTAAAAAGTGCGCTTTCAATCTTGGTGTGATGGATCTTGTAAGAAGTTACTAATCAAAAAGAAAGAACTGATAAAATAAGAAAAAGCAAAGGAATTGAGAAAAAGAAAAGAGCAAATTGATTTAGTTAGTATAAATTACTTTTTTCAAAATGAAATTTTTTTTTTCAATTGCAGTACATGATGAAATAAAAATTAATTTTATTATAAAATTTACCTTAAAACATTACTTTTTATCTTCAGCACTATCATCAAAAATTATAATAATATAAATTATAAAATTATAAAATTATAATAAATTAGTTTATACATGATCGTTTATACATTACTTTTTATCTTCAGCACTATCATCAAAAACAAACAAAAAAAAAAAGAAATTTACTTTCATTCATTCTTCAGATTAATGAAAAAAAAAATAATGAAAAAAACAAATGAAAAATAACTAACCATATGAGAAAAAAATGAAAAGCAGTTGATAAAATTATAATAAATTAGTTTATATATGATCGTTTATACATTACTTTTTATCTTCAGCACTATCATCAAAAACAAACAAAAAAAAAAGAAATTTACTTTCATTCATTCTTCAGATTAATGAAAAAAAAAATTATGAAAAAAACAAATGAAAAATAACTAACCATATGAGAAAAAAATGAATGAATGAAATACTGAATAAATAAATAGTGTATTAATAAAAGAAAGATTGTAAATAAATTATATAATAAATGAATACGAAAGTCAGAGTGATTTAATAAATAATTGCCTTAAATTGATGTCAAAAATTCAAATACAAATAAACTGAAATGTAAACCTAAAGTTTTTATACATATAGCATACTGCATGCAATGTATGAAACTCGGTGATCTATAGCAGGTCCGAAATCAGACTTCGGCATTCCGTAGAATACATGATATGAAATATCTACTATCACTATTGGATTCCATATAGTACCGGTAACATACATATGTAAATATGCTAAAAGCAATGTATGAAATGCAGCGTTCTAAACAATGGCAAGTAATTCGATAATGCTTCTACCAGAATTTTAAGCAACTCCAAAGGATTCTGTGGAATATTTGCAACTCATAGATGGGATTCTGCAGAACGCTGCCCTTTCATGTATTTTGTGTATCATACATGAGTGTGTGTGTGAGAGGGTAAGAGCTGTAATACTTACGTGTTTGAAGCAAAATGAATTTAAAAAAGGAAAGAAATGTGACACTCTTTTTGTTTAAGGAGAAAATGTAATCTATGTGCTTAGTAGCTAAGACGTTAGTTCTTTAAAACATAAATGCATCGAAGAAATGCAAAGCAGTTTCAACCCCATTTTGAGATTATAATGTACAATTTTTAAGCTGAAAGAGTTACATTATTATTGCCGAAAAAAAATATTAAACTAAAATTACGCTTCTAAATACAATATCCCTAATAAACAATTATTAAGCCAAGCAGTTGATAAAATTATAATAAATTAGTTTATGCATGATCGTGTTTCATCTATTAATTTATTTTAAATGTCAGCATCAAGCGTAGTTTTTGTGAAAGGAACAATATCTTACTATGCCATAGTTTCTAAAAAATATCTTAGAACTCCATGAGTCGAAAATTTAAAGATCTTTTAAGAAAATAAATAAAAATATCCAACAAAAATCATTTGCGCGTGACTATTTTTTAAACATATTTATGTTCTTTCCAGAAAATCATAAACCATCCCCCATTCACTCAGGAATATTTAATATTCTCTACTTGATGTGCTCTTCTAAAAATGCCGCTAGAAATATTTAAATCTCTTCATTAATTTTGATCTCCCGTAGCGACGCGGAAGTTGAGAAATATTTTAGAGTTCACTAGAAACCACTAAACAACGCCACAAAAGCACCACGCGGCTATAAACATAAGCTAAAAGCTTATGATTTTATTTTTATGTTTATGCTGCAGCTGTCTAAAATCGAAACATGCTTTTTTCTTCCAGATATAGTGCATTTCAAACGCAACATCTTTTATGTGTCTAGACAACAAATTTCATATTTTGCGGCCTTTTAAAAACGGTTTTAAATCTGTATTTTTAGTTCAAAGTAATGATATAAGAATGTATTTCTCATACCTTTTACTTTGCTTAAAAATGTTTTTTATGTTTACCAAAATGATGTTTTAGTATAAGTAAAAAGTATGGCATTTTTTTTAAGTACTATATACGCATTAACATGCAATACTTTACAATAGAATACTTTAATGAATCAGATGAAATAGCAACAAGAATATGTCATATACATTTCAATCCAATATTTTTCCTACTCCATTTATTTATCTAATACAAATAATATATCTGTACCTCAGAACCAGACTAACGTAAGTCCACTTTCGTCATTTTTCGGTAGAGGGGAAAAACGATTGTCGAATACATCGTTTTTCCCCTCTACTGAAAAATAACGAAAATGGACTTACGTTAGTCTGGTTCTGAGGTGCAGATATTATCATCAGCATTCAATATTAGTACGACGGTTTGTGATGATCAAAAATATTCGTCAATGCATTCTTCTCTTCCAGATTTTTTTAATTTAACTTTTTTTTTTCTTTTCGCGTATTTTATAATTCAATTAATTATAATACTTATTTCAGTGTAATTGGTTGCCTTGAAAATGATTGGAAATAGCGAAAGAATTTAAACTTTTATATTTCCAGCTTTTACTAATCTGGTTTATTGATGATAAAAACCGCTTGTCATAACCGTCCCGTGGCCCAAAAACGGTTGAGAAACCCTGTTTTAGAGTCGTATTACTGCTATATATTTGGCCGGAAGAGATAATAACTACAGTAATTGATAAGTTTCTATCTACATCTATTTCTCAGTAATAAAGCGTTAAACGGAGCCACTTCATTTCAGCTATATCACTTCTGTCCGCTTAATCAAATTGCAATACATTAATGAAGCAAGAGACATTTCAATGATTTACACCGAAACATGGTACCTTTATTTTAACTTTGTCTTTTTAGTAGCTGGACATTATTGAATGCAAATGCATATAATCATATTTAAATCAATCGTAATATATTCGGATGTTATTAAATAAGTAAGTTAAGATCTTAGGTTTTTATAAGTTGAATTTATTTTAAAGAGGAACTATACTTGGGGCAAACCAACCCCGGCGGTTTCGTGAAAGCTACATATACGTTAATCACAGCATTACAGCACTACCAGGTTAAGCTTTCCCTAGCTGTAAATGCAATTCAATGTATTTTTCCGAGTTAAATCAAAACATCCCTAAAGATTAAACAATAAAAAAAATTCAAAAATAAAAGGCTGAAATTTTACGTTAAAAAGCAATTGCTCACGTACCTACCATTATGCGGGGTTTAACCCGTTGAATGAGTCACTGAAGAGCATTCTGCTTCGTGATGCAGACCAGAAACCTGGCAATTCCTTGTCTAGCACCAAATTATTGATTTTGAATAGGAACTCGAAGAACTTTGTGACCATGGACATATTTAACGTTCCCCGGATACAATTAGTGAACACGGTGGATCTTCAATTGGCTGGGATAGACCACGGTACCCTCCAGTTCACCATGGCCAGAAAAAAGTACCGTCATCTATATGTCCTGTCTATTTGTCCGCCGAACGACCTCTTAACCCTTGTACTGAACGGAGCTCGAGACAAAACGTGAAAATACGATTATATGCTTCAAATCGTAAATCGTAGTATGCACTAATCGGAACTGCGCTCGTTTGCTTTTTTCAGTAAAATTGTACTCTAGGATTTTCTCTGTGATGTAAACATTCCTTCTACAGCAAGTTCTTTCCCTTCAAATTCTAATAGGTTTTTATGTAGTAGCATTCCATCGAAAGTTAGTCAACCCCTTTTTTAAACACATTTTACATCAGTATTCTATTTTTCCACAGCATCTTCAGCTTCTGTGATAGCTTTATGCCCTCAGCTAGTAGAAACTGATGGTCTAAGAATAGCTGCCAGCAGAAACCACATTCGATCCGAGCAGTGTCAGGATTCAGCGGTGAAAGTCGTTGGTTGCCGAAGTCACGAAACTCTGGAGTTCCTTTCGACATGTGAAACAGCAAGAGAGCATATGAGTAAGCAAACACATACCTATTTATTCAAATAAAAAGAAAAAAAATGCCGATATTTTATCTATTTAATTGCTTAATTTAGATAAGTAATTTTTTGAATTGAAGTTTAATGTGCTTTGAACGAGTTTTTAAAACTGAAAATCTGTACAAACTCTTTTTTTCTTTGTAGCTTTTCAGTGTCAAGGGATGTGGGAGGAAAATGGCCGGAACTACCTCATAGCAGGACTGAAAGGTTCAAAGGCTCGTTATTGTTTCGTGAGTATTTTTTTTTTTATTTACGTTCGACGTAATTTTTTTACCTTCTTTGCAGTTATGGTTCCATTGTGTTAATCACTGTCTCTGGTAGTAAATAATCGTCAAGCTTAGACCCAATGCTTTTCCTGTTAACGAAAATAAAGATGAACTAGTATTGAAGAAAATCGAGCAAAATGTAGGCTAGAGTAGAATGCCTAATTCATTGTTATAAGTCTCCGTAATTTATGGTGCTTAGAAAATAGTCAGAGAGTAAAACAAATAAAACTTAAATAATGTTTATTCTATTTAGCTTCCCTTGCTGTTTTTTCAATTGAATCCTCTACCAAAGAAATAAGCTAGATAGATTAGGTATCACACATTTGGATTTTTTTTTTTTTTTTTTTTGCACAGCCAAGGTTAACTTAACAATTAACTCAAAATTGAATTTAATGTACTGTTGTGATAGAAATCCAGTAACAAATTAAATAGTAGGCAAGTTCCAATACTAATGATTTACTTATATGAATATTGAGGGTAATGGGCATTTTTTTAATGGAAAATACAGTAAGGGATGAGTTATTTATAATATGATTAACTCATTTTTACTTTCTATATTCTTGCTTTAAAGTTAAAACTGTGTGCAATATTTGACATTAAAATTATTTTGCATCGGGTCTATATTGTGTATATAAAAAATTGAGTAAATGCGTACATGGCAATAGTTTCTTTAACATTATGAAATATGTTTAGAAAAAATTGGTTTAGTGTGCATCTTTTTTACTGATTTTTTTTTTTAATTCTGCCATACATCATACTGGAAGTTTTCTTTACTAATATCTTATACGTTACTGCTACTAGAATCATGTAAATAATTCTGAAAGTACGTCCCTTTATATGATTTTTTCCCCTTTATAAATCAAATATTTTTCAAATACTTCAAAACATTTTATGCCTAAATACTTTGCCGATAAAGTTATTTCAGCTGATGATAGTAAAAAAAAAAATACATCGAAGAAAAGTCATGAACTAAAAACTCTGTTTCCTAAAATAAATCTTTTAAATCAAGCAGATAATACAACAAAATTAGAACAACCTAACATTCTTAAAATAAATGTAATTACCATATTGTTTGATCTAAATCTGTTAGAATCAACTATTTTCTTTTAAATTTTCATTCCTTTGCTACGAAATTTATTATTTTGCTAGAATATGTTAAAAAAATTGGATTTGTTTTCAACCGCTTTCCCTTAGATATAAATCAATTTGATTTATGCACATCTCTTGTTTTGCTTAACAGGAGAAAAAGCCAAAGTTTTTTTACTTGGAGTCATAAATTTTTGTCTCACTTTTTATTCTAGACAGCTAGCCGTTAACCTTGAAATTCTAAAAATGCGGAAGAAAATGAAAAATTCGATCAACGAGAATACGTCTTTGCTAACAGATGAGCAGTCATAAGTTAAAAACTTCGTATATGAATGAATCAGCTTATAAATGTTTGTTTTCTTTACGATTGAAATTTAAATAAAGCATATATAATGAAATGCAATATTAATAAATGGAAAACGCATGGTTTTAAAATAAAGTTTAAGAAACTGGAGTTTTACAGAAAATAAATTTGCCTTTTGTCTAGATCGAGGCATTAAAAAATTTAAAACTTTTTTTTTTTGCATAGAACATTGTATTTATGTCACACTTATGCGGCATCTTTTCGGAGCTTAAAAAAGATACTGCTGACCAAAAGCAATATTGTAACAGTTAGTTTAGTGTTCTAAAAAAGTAAAATCTCAATAAAGTATATTTCCTCACATACTATTACAACACAACTAGTGGTTAACTAAGCGTCGATCTATGGAGGTGGAGATAAGGGCTACGTTGCCCTTCGTTTAACCAAAGTTAGCCTAAAAGTGTTTTAGGTATCTCATTTTGGAAAGGAGTTTTTTAGGAGAGTTTTGACCCCCCCCCCTCTTCATATGTGCTCAAATATTATACAAATTACCATTTCCGCATTTTGTGCTCATATTTGAGTAGTTACCCAATCTAAAGTCATAAACTGGATTCATCATTCAGATAACAGCTGATTAGGAATATGGTCAATTTTTAGACTTTCTCGACTTTCTATTTAATTTTTCATTTATGAGAAAATGCTAGTTTAAAGTTTTTTGAAACTATATATATAATTCAAAAGTTTACTTATTATCTTTATTTTTTCTCTGCGAATAAAAACTAAACTACCGTTTTATTATTTATTTTGTTTACATATTTTTTAGATTTGTATGAATATTGAGCATAATGAGTTGAAATTATGTCAAATTATTCTTAGTGTTACTATATGGCGTGTATTTCATGAAGTATTTGTGGAGTATCACGATTTTGAGCGAATCTTTATATTTCTTCAAGCTTTTAATGTAATAAACCAATCGCATTAGAAGCTCAGTTTGCGTAACTATTACGATCTTTAACTTAAATCATTTTAAAGATTGCTTGCTCGATTAGTTGTGGAGTATTTTTAATTGAGCTCTAGTTTTAAAAATACACTTGGTCAAATTTATGCACTTAACTTTTGCTATTAAACACATCCAACAATCAAGTTCAGCAATTAATGGCTTTAAGCAACGTTAATGAACAATTAAAGAGCAAATTTTTGCATACACGTAATTCATGTGAGCTAAATGGATGAAAAAAACATCTATCAAAAACATTTTTCGGACACTCTTTCATCCCTTATCTCTAATTTTCTGCATTAAAAAGAGGTTTTTTGTTACCTAGAAAAGGTGTATTCATGTTTTAATGTATCAATTATTTTAAATAGGGATTCACCGATAATCAAATTGACCGATTACCGATTAATCGGCAGTTGATAATCGGCCGATTAATTGGTTAAGCCGATTAACGATAAGAATGATTGTTTTCATTACTACCAATTTCACCATCACTGTTTTTTTTTTCCTTTTTTTTACAATTCCGAGTTTAGAAATAGTAAGTAAATTGTTTCTGAGCGAAGACTGTTTTATTCTTTTTTTTTTAATTTTTCGAGTATAATTTCAGTTTTTTTTTTTTTTTTTTCAAATTTCTTAGAACTAATGTTCATATTATTGTCAATAATATTGCATTAACACGTTGCTAATTACGTTAACTAGACATGAAAATAAAAAAAAAAAAAAACAGGGGGGCGGAGAGGGGAGCCTGTGGTGAGCACTCCAATTTAGGAGTATTTCTAATTTAAATTTTTCAAATATTAGAAGCAATTTAATTCAAGACTTTTACTCTTTGCATAAATTAGAGGTTTTCTAAAAGCACTATGCAAAGGAGAAAATTATCGACAAATGAATAATGTTGCAACATAGTGCAATGTGTATATTTATTTAAAATAGAGGAATTTATTAAAAACTTTAACTCAACTGTAAGGATTATTATTACTGATGATAAAATTATTCATCATAGTTTCTTAGTGAACGTATACTTTTTAAAATTAATATTAAAATAATATTTTCCGCCGATTAATAATAATCGTCAAAGTGGTCGATTATGGCCAAATAATCGGTACATCCCTAGTTTTAAATATTTGCATTCAACTAACATTATGTGTACCAATTTGTTTCAATAGAATGTAATTTTATCCCTGAATTAACTTTATTTCTCGATCAAACAATAGCTTTCACTGTAGTTCCCAATTTTTAATGCAATGTTAAATACTTTGTTTTACGTCCATATAGTTTATGCATAAAAAAAAGGTGCCGCATAAGATATCAGCTAAATGTGCTAAGTCAGTAATGTCTTGTATTATGAAATCTTAAACAAATGCAAATTTCTTATAAAGAAGAAAAAACTCTTTATTCAATTTGCGTAAAACACAAAACTTTCTAATTACCTAACTTTCTTCAGCAGACATTTCACAAACACGTTTTCTGAGATTCCTTTATTAATATATGTAAACGAACTTGTTAAGTAATCTATGCAAATTCGTTGCTTAAATAAGCAGATCATTTGCTTAAGAAGGACGTTAAATAAACTCATTTGCAAGTGAGCAGCGAGTATGAAAAGCAGATCAAGACGTTAAGTGGAGACTTCGCTGCTTTGTTTGTTATCTCTTAAACTTTACGGCAAATTTTTTTGAATCCATTGATTTGCAGTTTTGGTGTAAAATTATACTCGATGGTTTTATTTGAGCTCTCTAAAAACAAAGGTAATGCTTTATTTAATATTTAACATATAGTTATAACTTGGAAAAGTTTGAAGAAAAATGTATGCCGACTTATGTGGACTATCTTAAAGATTTCAAATTCGTTAAATCTGTACCTCAGAACCAGACTAACGTAAGTCCATTTTCGTCATTTTTCAGTAGAGGGAAAAAACGATGTGTTCGACAATCGTTTTTCCCCTCTACCGAAAATGACAAAAATGGACTTACGTTAGTCTGGTTCTGAGGTACAGAAATATCACCAAAATATTTATTCGTGTTATGAGAAGATCGTGACATATACTTTGTTGTCGGGTAGCAGCTACTTACTTTACTGTATAACTTTGAGTGCAAGAGCTTCAGTTTTAAATCCTGTGAAAAGTTTTCAATACCTCAAAAGTAGTATTTTCTGCTTAAACAGATCTCACCAAAGGAAATGAGTCAACAGTCAAGACCACTTTGCTCATTACTATTTTTCCCTTTCTGCTTCTTCCATTTGGTACCATTTTTGTGACTGTGTGCAACCCCCTTCACCCATGTTCAGCAAGTATCCCGTATTTGGACCACTTCCTCTACTTATTTATCTCCCACTAAATATGGTTGATTATTCCAGACGCTTAAATTTGTGATAAATTTTAACGTTAGTAATAAATAATTATGAACGTTGTTTTTTAGAGCAGTATTTTCTTTAATCAGTGCTTGATCGAATTTTTTAGGTATATTATTCAAATCCAAAAATGACTCAGTTTTCTGGCCTTCCTGACACTTGCAGAAGATCTATCGTTCCAGGTGTTACGGGAAATCTCACATTCAATATAACATCTGCAGGTATGTATTAAACAAAGGTGTGAACTAAATGTTAAATTCTAGGAGCTGTCAAAAGTTATCGACTTTGCAATTCGGAAAATAGGCGAAATAATGCAACGTGTTTACATATTTTTAGAGGAGTAAAAATTTTAAAATTGCTTCGTAATAAACATCAAGTGAAAATTTGAAGTAAAAACCTACTGTATTCAATTTTAAGTACGAAATACTCTTTTGCATAGAAAACAAAAAATTCATAAATTCACAAAACCTTGCTAATTTTATTTGCTAATATTGAATTAAAATTTAAAAAGCCCGAGACTGGACCTAAAGTGCACATTCATTCTGCATAAAGGATAATCATAGAGAGCATACATGTGTAAGTTATTTCTTCTTGACATTAATCAGCTGATGCTTTAATGCATCTATACACATAAAAAGTTTGCCAATTCTGTACGTTTACTTAGGAATGCGCCCTCCTAAGAAAAAATACCAATTTAATTTATACTAGAGCCAAAACATATATGTATATAAATAGAAATATATCTTGTAGGTACTGTATAAATGGATGTTATTAATTAAAAAAAAAAACTAACTGACGAGCTTATAAGTTCAGCTCGGCAACATATTCCTTCATAATTATTAAGTGTTAAAAGTACTAAGTTCCATAACCTTAGTGCAATGAAAGAAATAAAAAACTGGTTTTCAGGTTTTTCTTTTCTTTTGGTACATTTCTTGCACGTACTTTCTTGCAACAATTATCTGACATCCCAAATTAGCTTCCAAAAGACTGTTTCCTTGGTAACTCCAATGTGAAAAAGAAGAAATGGAATTGCATTGTTGGCAGTTACTTATAAAAGTATCTTCGTAATCACATTCTAAAAACGGTAGCCAAACTCTAGAAGGTATTTAGTGCGGTTCTTCAAGTATTAAACACCCAAGTTTTTAAACAATTTCTCAAGTTTTTACTCATGATATTTACTGAGATTTTACCAACCCTATTGGGAATGCAGGAAAATGTTTAGTTAGACTTTACTAATATAAAGAATAGATGAAATTTTCGCGCATTTGTCGCGTTCTGCTTTCTGAGTTGCTTATTACTCCTTCTGTTATTTTTGAAGATTGAAAATGTTTTACTTTATCTAAATATGTGCGTAACTGCTAAGTGGGTATTAACTGCAAGCAAATTTAAGGAATTAAATGAAAAAGTAATAAAATATTAATGAAAATGTACTCCAAGAAGTAATCTCTTGACCCTAATCTTATCCGTATTTAATGTGTTCCGATAATTGTCATTAACTATTATTGATAATAAACTGTTTTGTAGACATGTAAACAATGTCTACGATGTATTGATCCTGAACGCATTAATGACTCTACATCTCAAATTTGCTCGAATTCTCCCGACATACTTAATTGTCATTATCCTGCTTCCTAGAGTACTGGTTTGTTCGACTTTGTTAGCATCAATTTCCTACACGCTTGTTTCAATTAATGATAACGCAAGATAGCGCTTTAAAATTAACGCAGCCATGAACTATTAAGTTTTTTTTTTTTTTAAATCTATTGCTTTCAATGTCCGAGTACTTTTATTTTAGAAAGACGTTTTCATAAACTACTATGTTTCTTTAAAAACACAAATATCGTTTTACCTATTTATTATCATGTGTGAATGTTTGTCTAAATGAACTTAAAAGTGTAAATAACTTCACATACTTACATGTCATGTAGATTTTTCATTTAGTTACTCAAACTGTTAATTATAATAACTATAAAAAAGTGATCGGATTTAATCAAAAAAATAGCCAGTCAAAACGTACGATTTTAAACTTCTATAATCATTAAACATTTAGTCTTTTTAAATAGATGCCAAATACCTAGTTAATTAAATTTGCGAAAATATTTGCACACTGATATTTTTTCAAGGTCTGAGTTATCTATACCTTCACTAAAACGTTCTTATGCTTCAACTCAGAAATGATAAAAATATTTTAAAGTAGCATTAAAATAACTTTAAAAAAGGTGCATCCTAAAAATAATGTTTAACATCAAACTCGGTAACTGTCAGAGAATAAATTGCCTTTTCTAGAAAATATACATAGCGTATGTTCATCATTTACAGTCAGTTTGAAAAAATAAAATTAATAAATTTACTTACAGAACCAATAACAATGCAATATTTTCAAAACTGCTCACCATCTAATCCTGTTTTACATAAATATGACCTTATAGTAATTTAAGTAATAGCATAGAAATAAATTAGGTTAACTGACACATTGTAAGTTTTATCTGCTGTGACAAATTTAAGTTCCGACGGTACCACAAAAAGTTTTTTCCTTAAAACAAAATTCCGAGGCTAAATATTTAATATACAGCGACACAACGCACATAATAAATAAGAAATATATTTTGGACATTTTCAATTACTTTTACTAAACACGATATGTATATACGCATATATATTTTTATTTTTTCATCACATTCCAAACAACCAATAAAACATAAAATAGAAATAACAGATAAAGATACGTTTTTAATTTCATTGTACAAAATCCTCGTAAGTGACAAAAAGTTAACTAGTATTTGAGGAGATATTAAATAACTGTTTATGATGATGAAACTTGAAGAGATAAAATGATTTACAGTAGTTGATTAAAACATCCCAAGAAAAATTTCATGAAAAGAGATTAAATACTTTGATAATAACAAAGTTCAACAACCACTTATCTTGTAAATTACCAGTTTGTTTGCAAAAGTGCATTCAAAGTGCAGTTTAAAAATAATGTCTAAAAATTTAGATATATATGCCTGCTGATAGTTTTAGTTTATAAGTTAAAATGTTTCTGTAATATTTTAGAAATAAAATTAGATAAATTATTTTTATATTGTAATGTATTCTTATCAAGTCATTTTCCAGCATAATGGTGTAAAGTGAGTTTCTCATTCATTTCATATTCTTAATGTTGTAAACAAAACCCCTGAGCCAGCGATCAACGTTTTGGAGATGTACGAATGAAAAGCGATTTTCAGAGCGAATTGTTGACGTATTATAACCGTGATGTATTAACTGAGATGAAATAATTGTATTTAACAGTAATTGTCGAAATGTCGTTTTTAGAAAATCAAACACTTTTGAAGTGCACCACTTTTCCAGGATGATTGTCTACCTTTATTACATTTGTGCAACATTAATATTATAGACAATGTTACATACAAATAACATCACTTATCATTTGAAAACCCAAAATTACTTTTTGCATTTCAAAACGTAACTAACAACAGAAATCAACAACCCTAAAGTTTTCAAGAAATGAAAAAAAGCGTCTTTAACACGAAATAAGTTTAAGACTATGGAATCATAATGTAAATTGACATCCAACAATAAAAGTAGGAAGTAATCCAAGCTAGTAGTTGGTTTCTCATTGCACTACGATAAGATTTGGTGCAAAAGAAAATGACAGGTGTCAAGAAAATTCTTCAATAAAATATTAAAAATCAGTGAAACTGAACATTTAATATGCAGATCCTTGCCCATATATTTTATATATAGGTTTGTTTTCTAAGTCTGTAAGGTAGAACATAAAAACACATACTTGCATTGAATGATTTCAAAATTTCCTATAAAATGAATTAGTTTAAAATTAAAAGCAATATTGTTTCAATTTCAAAATTAAAGCGCAATCGAGCATAATTTATGTGTTTTTGGTTTTCTAATCTTAGTTTTGCCAACATAAAAAAAAAAAAAAAAAACCGCGAAAACACATTCCAATATTTTGTTACTATTTTCATCTGATTTTTTTTCTTATTGAAAAATATTAAACATGCCTACAAATATACATTAGATACGTCATATTTCAATCATCTTAAATAAAGTATACTTTCATATCTGCGTAACAATTTTTATTTAAATGATTTCGCATTTTGAAGGCTTGAAAGAAAATTCTATCAGATAACAGAAGAAAACAGCCTTATAAGAATAAAATGTCGTATATATACTAGTCACAAAAGAATCTTTAGAAACAAAACATCGATTTCGCCGTGGAACATCCTTAGACAAGAACTCTAATACTAAGAGCGTACGAAGAAGACGATGAAAAATCGCGTTTCTCCTCCCATTATTTCTTCCTTTAGATCTTTCTTCAAACTCCGCGCTGCAGAAAAGTGGCATCTGTCTTCCAAGCCTACTTTATCAATGCCGCCGAAAAAGTAACCTCTTTCTTACCCCTCCTGTAAACGATACTTTCATACTTTTATGAAGATACATCCGCACCCTTTCAAGTTTAGGAATGGCGCATCTTGGTACAGCTCACTTGGCAAAAGCGAATCTGTGTCCAGCTTTATGAATACGTATGAACAGTTGATGCCTAAAAAGCGTATTTTGGGAGAAAGGCTGAAAATTGTAATTTATCGCTACTCTCTGGAAATTCTTTAAAAAATGGGCAGTGCTTTTTTTTCTCAGTAGTGAAGAGAGTTGGACCCCCCCCCTCACATTTCAATACATTTATTGCAAAATTTATAAATGCCTTCAACAATAGTGTTTGTTCGTTTGAAATTGTGAGCGTTGGAAGAGTTAAAATTTTTCTGTAGTCTTCCGTAAAAGTACATTTTGTTCATTTTTTCCTTTTGGAAGCAACTCCTGGTAAGCATAAGCATCAACGACATGGTAGTCTATATCATCTATTTTTCAAATATTTCAATTTTAATACAATAGTTTAAAAATGTGTTTAATGTATAAGGTAGCTTGTACGTATTGGAATAAAATGTAGGAAAATTTTGTTAAGACTGCAAACATGTGTTTGCAAACACGCTGATGTACCACTTTCTAAGTTACATCAAAGGTATGCACCTAAAAATCTAATTCAGGATAATTATATTGTTCGTGTATTAATAGCAGTTTAATACTAATGGCTCGAAGAACTCAGCTCTAACAAATTTTAAGGGCTATTTTTAATCTTTGTAAAAAAGTGGTTTCTTTTTTTTTTTTGTTCGTTATTCAGTCAGAATATTCCTTCCTACCTCAAAAGATAATTCTAGAGGCTTACTTTTTCAGATATATTTACAGAAATAACGACTTTGTATATAAATGCCTATGTGATACATTTAAGTCAGTATCATCTGGTGGTGGAATGAACATTTAGTAAAATAACGCTAGATTGCATACACAGTTACATTAAATAGACAGAAAATTAAAAAAAAAAAACATTAATTAATTCATATTACGGGTATAACTTTCCGTGCATCGGAAATAATATAAGTTCATGAAATCCATCATAGTTCAGAAAAACTAATTGTGTTTTATTTAGATAGCTAGACGATATTAGACGTACGCTTGCAGTTAACCTGTTCCTGTTTAACTTTGTTTTTCGGAGAGTTGAGAGAATTTAAAAGTTAATTTGATTGAGTACTTAAATGATGTCAAAGCACAGGTTCATCCATAAATCTATTTGCTATAACATTTGATCATAAGTTGGGTTCATCTACTTAGTAATGGGCAAAAAAAAATCCTATTAAAATTGCATAGCCAGTGCTACAAAGGTTTAACTTTATTTCTTCAGTACTTTCAAATAATCATGTATTTAAACATCTTCATACTTTCAAAACCTAATTGCAATAATACCATCAAAATGTAATAAATTTCAATTTACTTTAACAAACTGAATCGAGCAACTACGACATTGCAGCTAATTAATTACAAATAATTACTGAAAATTTGCTTGACAATATAAAAAGTCTCAATTACAGTTTCAATTGAAGTAGATAGGGATCTAATTAAATTTGCTAATTGCGTTACTGGGAGCATTTGATCTATTAGAATTTTTTCTTAAAATTTTTCAAAATTAAAATCTTAAACTGAAATCTTTAGCTAATTTTAGAAAAAAATGTACTCAATCACGTTAAGCTTTGATGACGCTTTAACGTACTCAGCGAATACTTTGGGTTCAGTATTTATTAATTAAAAATGAAATGAATGAGAACTCAAATATTTTCCAGATTCTTCAGGTGAGTGTATATGCTCTTAAAGATACCATTAAGTAATTTTCTTCAAGAGTACTTGCCGATCAAGTTTGGTAAAGTATGCAAGAATTTAATACTTTGGAACGAAACGAGAGAGAGAGAAGAAAATTACATTTAGTACATGTTTGAAGAAATCCTTTTATATTTAACCTGTTAACTGGGTATGACGAAATATTTCGTCATACATAAAAGCCTACAGCAATGGGCATGACGAAATTTTTCGTCATCGAAATTAATCGTAATATATTGAACGCATCACGTTCTACGTTGTTCTTATCTATTAAATCTTAGAGTGGTTATATACAGGGTGTCCACTCCTATCGTGGACCAATAGCTAATTTCTAAACCGTTAGAGACACGCATATAGTTCATTTAGGAAAAAATCTCCAAATTACGAAAGGAATTTTGGGTCTATTCAATGTTTTTCAAAAAATCAAATTTTGAAAGAGTTACGAAATTTAAATTTTTATACAGCCTCCCAGTCCTATCAATCATATTTAGTAAAACATTCTTGACACTGTAACGTTTAAAACTAAAAAAAAATCACTGTTCTACCACAAAAATTGACCGAGTTATGACGTTTTGAAAAATCAAGATTTTGCATTATTTCATGACGACATCGAGTAAGATGGCGTCGATGACGTCATGAAATAATGCAAAATCTTGATTTTTCAAAACGTCATAACTCAGTCAATTTTTGTGGTAGAAGAGTGATTTTTTTTTAGTTTTAAACGTTACAATGTCAAGAATGTTTTACTAAATATGATGGATAGGACTGGGGGGCTGTATAAAAATTTAAATTTCGTAACTCTTTCAAAATTTGATTTTTTGAAAAACATTGAATAGACCCAAAATTCCTTTCGCAATTTGGAGATTTTTTCCTAAATGAACTATATGCGTATCTCTAACGGTTTAGAAATTAGCTATTGGTCCACGATAGGAGTGGACACCCTGTATATGCCATCATATTGTCGTCATGAATTTTAATGTTCTTGTAATCTGTAACTTGAGCGTTATTAACGGGAAAACGGGCGTTGCATGATCTATACTTCGAGCTGCCGCAATTCGGATTCATTTTAGTCTGCATTTCAGTATCTTACATGTTAGTAATAACTTTCTGATTTGAATATTCTTATTGTGAATTTCAGTGTTTTATATATTTTTATTAGTAATAAATTTATGACTTAAATACTTTTTATTTTCTACAAAATATGGCTAAAAATATAAAATATTTTATCAAAATAAATAAACATCATAAGTTAAAAACGATATTCTTTTATTATTTGGGGTGTGATATTACTTATCGCTGCGAAAAAAAAGTCCCCATTGTGAAACGAGTGAAGCAATAGCTAATTCCTCGGTTAACAGGTTAAATAGCTCACGCTACATTTTCCGATAGAGCAACAGAGGATTATTTTTAACCAATGCATATTTATTTCATTACAATTAAAAAACTTAAGTGTTTTAAAGTATTTTCAATAATAGTTAACTTATATTGCTTTAATGATTTTTTTCTGGAAAAAAAACATTATTTGGTCCCTGTAATATTTCTAAAACATTAAAAGACAGTAATTATGCTTCCAAAAAGCTAACACACAAAATCCAAAAAGATAGCACAAGAGGGAGTGTAAACGGTATATATGTTTGGAATAAAAAACTGAAAAGTTGTTGACAAATGAATTTTAGAGCTCTATCCATAACATTCTGTTCATCTACAGCAACAAGTATTTATTAACGCAATACTTGTACAGTTTTCCTTGGAAACATTAATTTAAAGCTAAAGAATTATACAACCTGAAAATTGAGCAAAAAGTTTTTGTTCTAAAATGTAGTAATACTTGTGAGCTTTATATAGAAAAGTGAATAAATAAGTATTAATCCATTAATGCTTGACTTTTTTTTTCCAGAGATATTTTGTATACTGGTTACAAACAGTGTTTAATGGACAGCAAAAATAATTTGAAAAATATCATGTAAAAAATATTTTTTTTTTATTAAGGAAAAAAAAAAATGTCCATTAAAAGTTACGATAGACCCCACAGGGTACATACTTTTTTCACTAAAATTGTTTTCTGCCTACGATATAATATTTGAAAAGACATTTTATAAGAAATAAAATCAGCAATTAACATTAACTGGGAAGCTGGGAATAACTTTGAAAATTTAGCTTTTTTTCTTGTGATTGTGAACGATGTAATTTTTGATAAAGATCATATTAAAATTGCTATAGAACACACTTCACAATGGTTATGTGCTGCAATCTGTTAATAACGAATTGAAACAATACCAAGGTACTAATTGAACACTGTTATTTGGTTGAAATGTTCATTTTGGGGAAATTCAAACCCTTTTTTGGACCGTCCCTAAAAAGGGACGATAGGCATTAATGGGTTAAACACGAAATAAGTGGTTATTTTAGTGTCAAAAATTTACTGGTTCAAGGACAGTAAATGCCTTTTGAACTTGTTATAAATGTTGATCCGATAAGCGTGATTGGATGTATACAAAATATTAAAAAAAAGGATGTTAATAGTTTTCAAGTGATTGACAAATAAAAAAATATACGATTTTATTTGTCATATTACCCTAATATCCATATTACTATTGATATGGTAGTTTGCAAGTGCATTTTAGTGATATAAAAATAACGAAATGCCTTCGATAATAAAATAAATATATTTAATAAAAAGTTATTTCCAAAGTAACACGGTTTCGCCCGTTTTCGTAAGAATAATTGTAATCTTGTTTTTTTTCTGAACAAATAGTTATCGCAATCGTTAAATACTCAATACATTTCCACTAGTATGACATTTTTTCGCATATACTTAAACTTTGTTTTTTAGACTTTAAACGGAATTTTAATTGTTGTATATTTGAATAGAGAAACCGTTATGCGTTATAATAGATATTAAAAACTAGCTGAAAAATGTTTTCTCCTTTTTAAAAATAAAAACTATTTTTATGTGATTCGGGTGGGATTGTACGGTCACACTCGTAACAAGTAGAAATATTTATTTTTTCCGAACAAAAACAAGTTGATAATTTAAAGTTGACACATTAAATTATGATACAAAATTGTTCCAAAAATTTAACAGTGGGAAAATTCAAAAGAAATAACTTAAAATGCATGGAATAAAATGCAATTATACATTTATTACTAGTTTTTTTTTAACTTAAAGGAATTTATATTGGCCTTACGAAAATTGTTGTTTTTGAAAAATGAAAAGCATAAAACAGAGCACATAGTGCATTTTTGAGTTTAGTACTTACACTTCGCTTGTAGATTCATGCAAAAAGATGGTTTCGTTTTTCTTTACACAAATTTTCACAGGTAAGTACTCTTTACACTTAAATCATTTTTAGATTTAGAATTTTTTGAACTATTTTTAATAGAAAGCACATCTATGTTACAGTGAATGATATGGTGACTCAACTAAGGTATTGTGCCAAACATATTTTTTAACGTATATGAAATTGCACTTTGAATACTTTTGCAAATCACAATGAATAAAATATCAAAAAATAACAGCATTTATTTGTGCTACGATCTTTTAAAGTTAGATATTATTTTCAGTGCATTTGTCTAAGCACACGATATCATGATTCTCTCAAACTAATTGATTTTTCGAACAAATTACAAAGAAGTCAGTTATATAAATGTAAATAGAGTGGTTTCTCCTTACTTTGATTTATACTTCAATTTTTTAAGAGTATATTTGTAAATCATTTGAAAATAAAGAGTCAAGATATGCTTTATTAAAAGTGATAAAGTTTTTTAATATCCATTAAATTCTAAGTTTTAATTGAATTACCTCAGACTAATTGTGTTCACTAGTATGCTAATTTAAGAATACTCAAGCGTTTTGTATGCTTTAAGTTAAATCAGTTTATTTGTTATCCTTGCTAGCTCGTAATAATACATTTTGTCAAAAAAATGAAGCATATAATACAAAAAAAAAATACAGACGATACTTTTATCAATATATTTTTGATTTTCACTAAACACTAATAATTTGTCTCACTAATTTAAGATAAAAATGGTATATATAGGACGACATTAGGAAAAGTTGAAGTCTTAAGACTTCATGAGGTGTTTTGTGTCATTATTTTAGGTGAATGTGACAACTTGCTGAACAGTTCGCCGAGGCTAAAATACTCGTTGGATCTGCTACTGACTGCAGCTGTTCTTTCCTTCAGCATCCTATTTGTCCGGTGACCGGCATCAAGCCTGTCCTGGTCATGTGACATCACGTCGTCCAATCAGCGCATCAGAATTGCCCTAGTATGGGAGTTTAGAGGGTGGGGCAGAATCGGGGAGTCCAGTGCCTCATGTAAAGGGTCATTATGTAGACTCTGGTGTGTACGCTCCCCCAAATGGACTGTCTATGTGGCCATGGATTTCAGCAATTAAAACTGCATGAACACGAAGCACCAAAACACGGGCTACGTACAGCATTCACGATTTATATAGGCCTCTGGGAGCACTCTGGAAAAAAAACGAACTAAATCCAAATATTGGTGAACTTCAATGAAGTTAAATGTTCCATCGGTCGATGCTTTAAGTCCAATGTTCCTCAAGTGATTGAAACAAAAGCAATATCGTTCTTAAAATTTATTATTTTTTTAAAGAATAATGTGCACCAATATTTGAATTATTAACTTTTAATCTTAAATAATATAGTTTGAGTGAATGATCCACAGTCCTCGAAATACTATTATGAAACAAAAACGATTGCCCAGTATTTAAATTCTAAAAAATAAGGCCAGAAAAAATGCTTTTATTTGGATACGTTGCATTTCATAAAAAATAGTGAGTAAATGAATTTTCACTTGAAGCAATCTTAAATATTACTAAACTGTTTTATGTAAATATATATATATATATATATATATATATATATATATATATATATATATATATATATATATATATATATATATATATATATATATATATATATATATATATATATATTCAAAAATCTCAACATGCTGACACATTAAGTTTGAAATACAACTGCATGGACGCTTTTTCGAGCCCAACCAATACAATACAAACATAGTACATTGTATAGATGTGGATAATCTACAAGTTTAAAAAAAACTCTCAATCTAAAACACTTATTAAATATGTTACAATTGTTAATTTTACACTTGATGTAAACATATGCGTTGCAAGTGGATGCATTTAAATTTAAGCAATAAATTCCTGCTGTTCACAGTGTAGGTAAGCTGTTATTTGGAATTGGAAACGAAAACCTTAAGACTTTAAAACAAGACATTTCCTTGTCGATCTTTTCACCCTCTTGTTGTTACTTTCATTTAGTCACTTACCAATGTGTCACCAACAAAGGACCTTTGTAAGGTAAGGTTTATTTCTTAAATATACAAAGTAAAATACTTTATGTTGGTTTCCACTACCAAGGTAAGATAAAAACGAGTTTATTTTAGAAAATAATTATGTTTAAGTAAGGCTTTATTTGAATAGAAAACTGTTTGAAGGATATGAAAATATTAATGTAATTTGATCACATTTATTGATCTCACATTTATTGATTTAATACTTACGTATTTATTCCGTTAAAGTTGTTATTTTAATATATTTATAATTAGCTTAGCACTAGCTTTAAGAACAACACATAACAATTTTAATAATTATTATAGCGAATATAGTTGACATAGAAATTTTTTGCTAACTAAAACACCGGTATTAAATCATAGATAGACATAATTTGTATCATTTTGATACATTTTTACAATTTTAAGCCTATGTCACTAAAATGCATTTTGACTATAAAATAATGTTTGCATTAGTGTTTAAATATTTTTTTACTGTTTTAAAGGAAAGCTTTTGCAGTACTTTGTTTCTTTTGCTCTTAATCCATTACCTTATGAACTAAGCTTTCTTTTTTATTTCAATATTAGTAAGCAAGTGGTTTGTCGATACGTTTTAAAATTAACACCAATTAAATGTATTTTGTGTTTTCTAACTGCCTAAAAAGCATTAAATTAGATTTTTAGAGTTTTTTTCAAATGAAAACCGTATACATATCTTAAAAAGTCTTACAGCATTTTCAGGTTAAATATCCTTAAAACGCGACTTTTAAACATATAATACAAAAATAAATTTTCATAATAAATAAGTTACGATAATTTAAGTTTATCTTCATTTCAATGATATGAACTGCTGTCAATTTCCCATTCCCTCCAAATATCTCATCCTCGCATAAAATAAACTTAATAATAAGCTTTACAAACAGGCTTTGTAAAGTTCTTTAGAGTCTGTCCACAAAGTATTTCTTGTTGGAAGGTTGGCTACATCTGAAATATTCTCACTTATTACTCTACTAAACCATAGTAATTGAAACTGCACCACCGAGTAACAATTTTGATCAGAGTACACATATTCCTGTAAAAAAACTATACAATTTAAAAACATTTTAATTATAAAATATTAGATAACGGGGTCTTTTAGTTTTTGCTCCATTTCTAAATGTAGAAGAAATTCGGGTTTTAGATTTATATCGTGAATTTACAAATTTTGTTAAAGGTTACATGAGCTCACTCCTCAGTTTATAAAAGATCATTACATTATTTTCCCTACTTTTTAAAAAATGTATTTCAGATTTAACTTTTATTTGTAAATATTCACAACCCCTATAGGATCATGAATTGCTAAGTTTATATATTTAAGGTATTATATTTTCATTCATGCTTCCTGAACTTTGAGTAATGCTCTTAAGATTGTAACTTACCAGCGTAACTTCTAACGATTTAAATAATTACTACTAATACATTTCAAATCATAATAATCTAATATTTATGCCTACAAGTCACTAATTTTAAAGACTTATTCCGATTTCTTTAAGTAAAAGTGACACAGATGAGTCGGTACAATTATTTCTTGAATAACAATTTTCTAATAAACTTTAGACATACTTATTCAAGACTCAAGAAAATATAAAATCTGCTAAAAGCTTCAATTTTATAATACATATACTAAATCTATATATGTTTTCTGAATTGATGCAGTCTTCCGAAGAAACATTCATATTTATATTAGTTAATAAACGATATGAATAGCTTCATGATTATGCTAGAGAAAAATGAGTGATTATTTACATAAATATCATTCATTTATAACTGTAAGGAAATGACATGTAAATTGTTTAAAATGTTCACAAACATCTTAGTAATTGCTGATAATAGTATGCCATAACCTATGTGAAGCAGCTACACATTAAAATTGCACTAGAAATAAAACTTTAAAATAAACTAAGGCGTAAGTAACAAATAAAAATAAAAATGTATACCATGATGTAGCTAAAAAATACATATATATTTTGCCTATTTTATTAATTGGTTTCTAAAATGAACTAAAAACCTAATGACACAACTGACAAGAAAACTAATGACATAATTTTTTACTGTATCAATTTTAATAATGAAAAAAAAAAGCTTTGTTATTATTGCTATTAATCTACAATAAAATTAGTTGAATCGTAACTTAATTTACTTTTAAGACAGGTATTTCTTCTGAAACGGGCTTCCTTTCTTCTTGGAGACATATGGTGTTTGAAAAGTGGTAAGTTATTATTTATTTTTGTAGGAAATCAGCTCTGAGAATGAATATGACGATAGCAAGTATACTTTAAACATTTTTTTCAAACCCCAAAACATTTACATACGTTAACTACATAATAAAAATGAAAGTCGTCTATAGAATTAAGAAAAAAGAAGCACTTATTATCATTCAGCAAAATGATACAAAACATGGGCTGTTTAGGTAATTTCTTTTAAGTAATTTATTGAGGAATTATTTGGAATAAAATCAGTGAAAGCAATATTTAATATGTAGTTTTTAATTTAAGAATACTAAAACCTAAATTAATAAACTATATGTTTTTTTTAATATCCTTTTAAAACGTTTAGACCAAAATTGTTAAGGAAATTAGCACTCCCACGATGTTACGAAAAAAATTTCCATCATTTTTTTCCCTTCACCTAAGTTCACCTTTACCGTATTTCTTCTTCCATTTATGGATTTCAAGCCTTTAGTTTATATATTCTTTAGTTTTTATGCATTTTAAACATGTTAAAAATATAAATACAAACTAGTGTTAAACATTTAACCACCTAATGTGGTGACAGGTAATAAGCAAAAACAGAAAAAGCGCTAAAATAATTTACTTTTTTTTAATGTTATTGCACAATACAAAAAAAATGTTCTTTTTATTAATGTATTACACATTTTGCATGAATTTTATTTTCACATGTCTCGTAAGAAATGGAACAAAGAAGCTAATATCACTAGTATTATTCATTCACATTGAATTTCTGCTTTAAATTCCTTAGCTCAGACAATAAATATCGGACCTAGTTCAAGTATCATGTTAAGGTTTAAGGAGGTCTTTTATTTTTCAGTTGCGAAGCTACGTCAAAAATAACATATTACTAACTTTTAAGTATTTTCTGTATTTTTTCAACACTTTCATTACAAGCTAACTAGCGGTTTGAAAAATCTTTTTGGTTGAAAGTCGCACTTTGTGAAACACTAAATGTTTAAAGTATCAGAAAAATATCCGGACTAAAGGGATCTTTCAGTCATTTTTTGAATTAACTTTTATTATGAATTTAACGTTGTCTGCTTTTAGTTTTAATCACTTGAGAAAATGATGTCTAAATGTAAATGAACGAAAAATGTGGAGATTGGACAATCGACCGCTCCTCTTGGAGAAGAACTTGTGAAAAAATATTCATTTGTGAAGGCAATTTTTATGTTATGGTTTACCTCCAGACATTCAATGTTCAATAATACGACCCCCAAAACCGGAGAGTTTTTGACCTATAACAATATGCATATTTGGTCACAGAATAATAAATGTATAGACTTGCTTATGATTAATACAGTTTACTTGATATAATGATATTGTAACTTCGTCAATAGCATTTAATTTGAATTAAGTTACACAATGATTTTAATTGAAGTAATAAATGCTAAAAACAATTACTAATTCTAATTATAGCGATATGGAAAATTGAAAAAAGTTTTTTTTTTAATTATATATAATATGGAGCTCAATTTTTAAATGCTCATAAAGTAATGTATATTAAATCACAATAAAAATGCATTATGGCATTTTATAAATACATTCATGCTTTAAGAATACTTAGGAAGTTTAAAAATTTATACTGCAAGGTTTTTAGCTATGCACATATTCAAAAAAACAATGAACAAAACATTATTTTTATAATAAAAAATCTTGTTTTGCTGATATAAACTAAAAATGTTGAAGAATTTCAAATATAATTATTTTATACGTTGTTTCATAATGAGAAGTACATAATTGTGCATCTCGGGGAAGATAATAATATAGTTATTGCAGTGATATTCTATTTCTATTTAAAACTGAAATATTTTAAAGACAAATATATTTTTATGAACATATATGTCTTTTGGATGCAAAATCGGTAAAAAATTAAGCGATGAATTAGGAATAAATCTGACGTTAAGGAACAAGCTGAAAAGATTCTATGATTACTTATTAAAAATATTGCGAGGAACAGTAATTTTTAACCTTACTTGCACATATTTATTATTTAACATATTTGCAGCAGTGACGTTGCACATATGAATAACTTCAAAACCAGTGTACAGTTAGTTTTGGGAGCTGCATTATTGAACATTGGAACATAAGTTTTAAGCCCTGTTAATGCCTCAAATAATGATGATAATCAAAGGTGCCAGTCGGCAATATATCTTATTGCTACGTGATGTGCACTGACTGTTTACATACACTTTAGGTGTGCCATTGGAGATTATTTCCTGTAAAATAAGAATGCAAGTTATTTCTTGTATATGTAATATTCTTTCTAGCTTTCAGATAGCATAAATGGATACTTTTTGTTTGACCACTTTTATGTTTATTTGTTTCCTAAACCTATCAGCAATTAAAATAAATTTAAAAAATACTGTTGTCATGTTTATTTGGTTTTTGTTTCAATTAATGCACTCAAAACATAAGAAAATATTATATTCTTGTGTACTCAATTTTTAGCAGAAAAAAAATACTGATGAATTTAGAGAAACACTTATGGCACATTGAACAAAATAAAAAAATATTTAAGTGAACACTAATTCCAAACATACAGTATATTAGCTGAACATTGGTGAGCATTAGCTCTGTTGATCAATTATCAATTAAAGTACATCACATGCAAGATTCAACATATTCGCTATGAGAAAAAATATTGAGCTCAACTCAAGCAATAATTTAGAAAATCATTAAAAAAATATGTTCCTTGTTTTGTGTGCTTGATTGGTGTATAAAGACTCAAGAATGTATCTACATTTATAAATAATTATTAAATATTTCGACTTTGTTGGACATCTGGGAGGCAAAAAAATTCTAATACAAAAGTTATTAAACGATAACAAATTAACCAATTAAGATGTAAGCACCAAACGCAATTTTAAGTAAATGTAAATCATCGGAACCACTCATTATAAAATGTTTAGGCAACACATACTGAATCGAAGATTTTTTTTGAATTTGTGTATAAAGCAGAAACTTACCAAACAAAGGTTTTATTTTCAATGTAAATAGTAAATAGCAACACGAGTCACAATGGGACTGTTTTTTGTTTTACAACAAACCTAGAGCAGTTATTATACCAGAGTAAGAATATAATTATTTTTGTTCTGGCCTGTTTTGTATTGACCTGCTTCTTGTAAAACCAAAATTGTTTCATTATCACAGTAAAGAAAAATTACAACATTTTGATGTCAAAAAAAAAAAAAAAAAAAGACAGAGCGAATCTATATGAACCTAAATTATAAATAATTTCAAGTCCTTGTTTATCCAATCAATGTTAAATAAAATTGCCTTTTTTTGTTCAAAAACATTTATATGTTTTTATTTAAGTAATTTTTATTTTAGAGTAAAAATATTAAAATTAGACATAAACAAATTGCAATTGCCAGATCATTTCACCAGTAAGTCTAATCACTTAAATATACCTTGATAAAATAATGCAGAATCAAACACACTACCTGTGAACAAGGATAGTTTAATGACAGACTTGCTATTTATGCACACAATTTCTTGTTTTCGGCTAAAAAGAATGTTCCGGAAGCAACAACAGAGAGCGAAATAGAGAATAGCCTAAGAGCACCTCGTTTATTGTGTATTTTAAATGGGCAATTTTTTCTATGAGAGATTGCTAGCACAACCTGTTTGCCTGTCGTCTTATGTCTGAAAACAGTAGAAAATTAGAATAATATTATGTACTCTAAACACATATAAAACCTGATTACCAGTTGTAAAAAACAACGGCAACTTTTTTTTCTAAAACAATAATGCAATATAATAAACACACTTTAATGTTTCAAAAATATCTATATATATTAAACGAAAGTAAACACTGAACAAAAATAACAGTAATCCTTTTAAAAAAGACACAAGAAATAAATAATAAAAGTATCGTAGAACTAGCAAATGAGATGCCCTTCATTTTATGTAGGGAGAAATTATAAAGATTACGTAAGAACAGAAAGGGAAAAAAATCAACATTATTCTGAAGAGCATTTGAAGATCCGTTAAGGTAAAATTTCTTCAAGGTAAATGAGATTTAACTATTTCTGAGAGAATACGGAAAAAACGTTTCTTCTCAGCATTCAGAATTTTAAAAGTCAAACAGCATCTATTGATCTGCGAGGGTTTATTGCAAAGACTTTTTGTGCCAAAAGTCTTGTCTTTGATAGTAGCTGAATACCACATTTCAGCTGCATGCAGAGTAATTTTCTTTTTATCTTTGCTGAACAGATTGCCTGATTCTGCAAAGTGGCACTTTTATTATTCGGCTCTCATTTAGATATCAATATCTTTTAAAACGTCCCCAGGGAGTGAACATTTATTTATTATCCTGTTGTGAAACCTCTGCAGTTCAGTTCTGCTGTGCTTAGAGAAAAATATTTTTTCGTTTGCTAGGAAGGATGTGATTTTTTTTCCATTATGTCATCGAAAAATTTACTGAAACCTCAAGGGAGTAATAACTTGCAAATATGGTACTATTTTTTTTTCAAAACCTGCACTGAGTGTGTAAATTTATCACCCTAAGCTGTGCAGTAGTATATTTAATACACAATTACACAAACATAATTGAGTAAAGTAAAATACAATTACTTTTAAAAGATGCAAGCAATTACATTTTCATAGACGCAATTATCTGGCCAATATGTAATAGCTGGTATAAGCTTTATTACTACGTTCTTCTGCCCTAACTTTTTTTGTAAGCAACATTTGTAAAAAAGAGAAAATTAGTACTTCACACTTAACTCGCGAGAGCTCACGCCATGTTTTGTCACACGAGTGCTAGCGCGGGATCGAAAACGACCCCAATGTGTTTTTCTTCATTTCTTTTCCTTTTTTTCATGACTTCTTTATTTTATTTTATTCATTTATATTTTTTCACTAACAGAGACTTCTACAATGAATAGTTTTTGATTTGAAATGCATAATGAAAGTGTTTTATGAGCTATTACGAAAATGTTCCAGCTCTCAAACACATCAGTAACATTTTTTGCGTTTCCCTTTCGTGCAGATTGAAAAATACTTATATTTCGAGCTGGAGTACAAACATTAGCTCTAAATTTATTTCTTTGCCAAACAGTTTCTTTATCTCTTCCAATAAAGATGTCATCTGTATCAGGATTATCAGAATTTTTGCTAAAAGAAACTTTGCTTTCACTGTCAAAATTACTAAAGTTTTCTTTATTGCTGAACCTTCATCGTCTGAAATGACACATATTCATCACTTTCTTCATCGGCTAGTAATCTTTTCTTTGTTATAAGTAGTGCAAAAGCAATTGAAAAATATGAATTTTGCAAGGACCGAACTGCATAATCTTTGTGAACGACACGCTTGTTAACAGAAAATCATGGATAGAAAAAGCATTGCTAACAAATAATTCTTTTTCACAAAATGTTTCGAAATTCTTTGAATGGAACCGACTCCAAACACCTGTTCCGTTCCGAGAACTTTACTGACGTCAGTACTCGCCCTGCGGTCGTAAAAGACTCCGATCGCAAGAGCCCCATAGTTTACAAGAATTAAAAGGATTTAAGAAAATTCTAGCCTCACCTACATATCAATCAAGGACACAATGGCAGCTACCAAAAGATGGTTTCCTTATCTGTCCATGAAATTCCAAGAAATGGAAATAAAAATGGTTGGGGTCGTTTTCGACCCCGCGTGAGCTCTCGCGTGTTAATTAAGGTTTAATTTCATTACTGTTGAATTCAAAATCAATACAACTAACATATATGGGTTACAAGCAACATACAGGTTATGTCTGACATATTTGAGTTTGTTTAACTTCATTTTACTGGTTATCACCAAATAACCATATATATACCACACAACCAGTTGCAGGAAGTTGACAGGGAGTGCATTTTTTTTTCATAGCACAGCTAGAAGTTAGTTTGAAATATTCAAATATTTGAGAGAATTTGTTTTTAAGGAAGGGCAATCTAGCCCTCTAGTAACTTTTCTAACCAAAGAAAACGTCTACATAGCTCCGGTAAAAGTAGGATATAACCATCGAATCACGTTGAAAGAATTGTGCGAAAGAATGGTCATTTTCGTTTTTCTCTGATTAACAGGGCCCGATTAAGATGTTCCAGGAAGCAAGGCCAAATACTGTTTTGGAAGACTGTATTCAAACTTTACAATTTTAACCAATGGCTAAAACAATTTAGCCATTGACTGAAGTAATTTTAGCCATTTGGGGGCTATAAACAGCGGGCGCTCTAAGCCACTGCCTAGTTGGTCTATTCGGTAGTTAGGCCTTGCCAATTAATCTTTATTCAAATAAAACCTGTAGGCGACATGCGTCTGTGCACAAAGCCTTCCAAGATTACTCATTCCGACCAAAAGGATGCGGGTTTGGAGGTTTTGCGTTACATCCCGTCCTTCATATAGCTCCAAATCACTTATTTATATCTTCAAAGTCACAAAAACGCCTATGAGATGGCATTTCTCTCCTTCAGAGACAATAGCAGAAGCTTCTGGGGCGATTTTGAAAGATGTGTCCGAAAAAGGCTTCAAGCATATTTTTTCCGACAGGGAAAAAATATGTGATAGGTTGATTTTATGCAATAGGAACCAGGTTGAAAAATGTTCATCAAAGCATGAAGTAATAGTTCACATAATTACGTTTTATTAGTTAGTGATCATACTTTATTGAACAGCTCTAGTAGACTAAAATGCTTCGAATATGTGCTTGTACAAACTTTTGAGAATAACAAACCGCAC
The DNA here is from genome assembly GCA_038373865.1 of Uloborus plumipes. Classification (NCBI taxonomy): domain Eukaryota; kingdom Metazoa; phylum Arthropoda; class Arachnida; order Araneae; family Uloboridae; genus Uloborus; species Uloborus plumipes. The sequence goes on from JAXGGA010002882.1 coordinate 97,990, forward strand.
TTTGCTTCGTAGCGAATGGTACAACTATCGGTCAAATTCCATTGCAATGTATCACGAGAGTAATTTTTGAGAAGTTCAAGATATCTATGCTTGATATCGACTCCAATTATAATGAATTGGTTCATTTAAATAGGGACGGATGAGCAGGATTTTGGACTTGACCAATTAGCTGTTATTTATATTGCCACAATTTCTAACCAACTGATAAGGATATAGCCACTAGCTATTTTCAATTATATTTTACAAAGCCAAAATCAGCTTCAGCATAACTCTTTCAATTATTTAATAAATATTCTCTATTCACAATAAATTGTTAAATACATCAGAATATATAAATTTTTACTGCTGCATATTACAACGCAGATTAAAACTAGTACATTACTATGTTCGGCAATACATTAAATTGCTTTGAAATTAAAAATGTACTCCTATAGTTGATAATTATAGGGCAACATTCTTTCTACATATATTTCCTTGATAAATGCTTCGACGAAGAAACAATGTAATCAATTGTTTAATATGATTATGCACAAGCAATAATTAATCATTTAATTATACATGAAGTATATAACAAAACGCATTAAATACCTAAAGTACGGTTTTTTTCACATTCATTATAATAATGATGTTTTATTAATTAAATCATAATAAATAGCATTTTATTATGCTTCTGTTGAGAAAATAAAGAAAAATAAAGGACAGCTATATATTATTTTTCATATCGTAAGTCTTAAGCATTTAGAATGAATGGATATCGGAATTATGGCAGTAAAATCTCATTATATTTTTTTGCACTGCAGACTAAGAAAAGGTGCATTAAGAAATATAAAATGAGAGAATGGCTATTTTCTTTTACAAGAAAAAACAAAAACAAATTCCATCGTATTCATCTAACTAGTTAAAATCTGGAAAATAAATCTTTAAAACCAATGTTAATGATTGGTTTTAGCTTAAAATAATAAATATAAATTATTTTACCTTTTTACTCTTTATGTTATTTTGAAAATCTGCATTGTAATCCACACAAAAAAAAGCGAGCATAAGTTTTGCTTTCATTGCTTTAAGAAAATTAAACATGCAAGTACAAACTATTTTTTAACCTGAAAATTAAACCTATTCTATTTTAAATACTCTTAATTATTTTGATCAAAGTACAGTAATGCTGCTGTAATATCATTTGCAAAAAGAAAAACATTGCTCAGAATTTCGAAAGCAGTTTAAGTTTTTGTATTATCTACTTAGCAATATATATTTTTAAATTTTAAAAAGGGGAAATACAATTTTTATACCAAACAAATTTTATATATATATAGGTGGATATTGTATTTACCTAGTCGAATTATTATTGTTTTTTCTTTTCTTTACATAGAATTGCAGAAGTTTTTGGTACCTATCATAACAGATTTAAAATACATAATCACAAGTACCTACTTCCAGAAAAAAACATGCAAGCTAGTGCCATACTATTCGGTTGATCTTGAAAATTTATGGGAATGAAAAAATGAAGTCTCAGAAAATGCACTTATAATGTATTTTTCTTTGTAAAGCATCAACTAAAAGAAATGTTAAAGCTGTCATAAGCGAATAAAAGGGTGAACATGTTATGCAAAAGAGAGCCTCAAATGGGTGCTATGTAAAATAGAAAACTCGACACTTTGTAAAATAAGGAAGTAAAGACTCCCCCACGAAAGTTTTCACATGTGTTAAAATAAGGTTTTTTTTTTGAAAATACTATTATTTTAAAATAAAATGTTTTGATGTAAAATGGTCTCGCAATTATTTAAAATATTCTATCGTATCATACATATTGATTCTTAGAAACTTTGCGTACATCTAACTGGCTAAAAACTGGTATAAAATACACCTAAGCACATTTTTAAATATACTGTTTATTACACAGTAACAACACTTATGATGAAAATATCAAGGCATCTATTCAACATGATTAATTAACTCAATTCGACGAACATCGTAACCTTCAAGTTTTACAGAAAAAGAAATAGAAGATGCTGCTCGACATGTGCCAACTAAAATTGTAGGTGGTGGCCATTTTAGCAAATTATCATTAGAGTAAATATCATCAGAACAAAGCATAAATGTTGCTTTTTTAACGTTGAATGACATTGATGCACAAAGGTATTTATATACTTCATCAAAGCAATTTCAGAGTGTTTACCATTGATGCATGATCTGTTTTGAGAAACATAAAAGTTTCATTTTTTTCTGCTTCCTTATAAACTTTCCGCATGCTTCATCACTCTCCATATTCTTAATACGGCCAGCAAAGTGAATTTTCGTCTTTTTGGTACAGAATTCTACGAGGACAAAGTCATACACAGCTAAATTTTCTGGTGCAAATTTTTCAGCACAAATTTCTTGATAGTTGCGACCTTCAAAACTAATGTCGGACAAATATTTCAGGTTTAATTTAAATATTGAATATTAAAGCTTTTAATCATTCAATATTTCTTAATTTGACTATTCAGATAGGATATAGTACTCGTGCTACCATCTACATATTATTTTTCAGATTTTTCTCATCGTGTTAACGGGGTAAAGTATTGTTTGTTCACATGTGCTCCATGTTTACATGTCACCCCTCACCCCTACTGATCTATTTTACACACCATCTGAGCCTACATTGAGAAAGGGAGTCAGCGTTATCTTTCATTTTTTAGTAGCCTAACATTTTCATTTTTTTTTTTTTTAGTTAGAGATCTTATAGGGTTATTTGAAGTACAACGCCTCACATCTGAAGATACATTTTTAAATGTAAGAAAATAGCTATTAAAGCTTAATAAGACATCCTTGCTTCAAATTTAAAACGCAACAATTAAATGCAGCAACACTGCTAACATCAGAAATCATAGTATGAGCTTGGAAGAAAGGAAACCAAGCATCGTGAAATATTTGTTTAATGTGATCAAAAAAGACGCTTCAAACTGTCAAGTTTAGACGGAGCTAAAAGAAAGAGCCTAGCATTTAGTGCTCTAAAATTATAAAAAGAAAAATATATAACAGAAATCATTTCAGCTGCGGTCTGTTTTTCTTATAAAGTCCTAAATGCAGATTTTAAATCTAAAAAGAGTTAAATGGCATGTGGATGCAAATATTAGCATATAAATATTAATGCAGTTCTTTCTCGTTTGCCACCGTTAAATATTTTTATTGTTTGAAAATTCTTGGATGATGAAAAAATAAACTGCATAAAACTTTTGTAATCGTGTCTTAAAACAAAGCAGGGTTGAAGATTTTTAACCTTATTTTTTTTTCACTATTGAATTCTTTGAAAAGTAAACTTATTAAAACACAAATACACAATTTCTAACGAAGATGACGCACTTTTAATTCAGGCAAATATTTGCCCTATTTTATGCTCATTACTAAACATTATTTGCGAACCATAAAATATTTAATGCCCGCAATTTATTCCAAGAACAGTGTCATAAAAGTTTTTAATTCAACTTATTTACATACCGATGGCTGAGAAAACCCTTTGTGGAAAATCTTCATACTTGTTCTTGCTAGAAAAAAGATGTTTCATGCTTTACACGAACAAACATTTTTCTTTTCTTTTAAAGAAATAATTCTGAATAATTCTATCAATTTCAGATTGTTTTTTTGTATTGGGTACCAAATAAAGTAGTTAAAAGTTTTTAACTTGAGAATGAGCTAATTATAATGTTTTAGAATTTTTAGGTTTTTTTTTTTTTTTTTTGTTACCCACCAAAACTTTCTATAATATTTTCTGAACAGTTAGTGATTTTGAATCATTTAAAATTATTTGTTCTTGAACAAGTAATAGGTAACTGAGTTTTGAGCTGTTCTACGCCAGGATTACTTCAAGCTGGAACCTTTTAGTTTGAATTTAAGTACGATTTTTTAATTTCTATAATACAAAGATATTAGTATCCGTTGCAAATATTTAATCAATAATATTTTTACCTAAACGATTTCCTTATCAGGAATAAGTGTTTCCTATCTCTGTTGATTTGTTTATGACCCTTTTTTTTTATCTAAGCTAGAAATTCTGATCTATAATAAGGAGATAGTACTAAATACACGTTGACAGATGCTCTGTAATTTATAGGTTAAAAGAGTGCTTTATGTAGTATATATTGTAAACTTTAATAGCGTAAAGTAGTCGGAGTTATAAAATTCAACGCGTCGAAATTATTGACTTTATTTTTTCTAACTGACGGTTTTTAACTAACAAAGCCTGAAAGATTGATGAAATTAAGACTGGTAATTGAATAAAGACGGATAAATTCAAAAATCTTCCCAATAATAGCCAGTCACGTTTTTGCAGTTTATCAGGATATTTCCAATAAAACGTACATATATTTATAGTAATAGTTTGACACCATCCTGATTTACCACAAAGGCTCCTAAAGCATTTTTCGAATGGCAACCAAGCTAATGCACAAATTTAAATCGTATAGAAAATATACACACTCAAATAAATACCTGAAAATTGGTATGTTCGGTGAAAATCACGCAAATAAAATTTGATAAAAAATAGAATAATGTGAGAAACGAAGGTGTGTTGCATAAGCTACTTGGAAAACAATTTAAATAGCTGGTGTTGGCAGAAACTGTACCAAAACCCAATCGAAAAAATTTTAGAATTGAAATCATAATAGAAATCTTGATAACATTCGGCAACGGGATCTCCCAAACAAACATGAGTTATCATAATCGATTTAAGAATGTGTAAATGAAGTTTTCGTGTTTTCATTAAATTTTATTTTCTTTCTCAAGTAGGTGGCTGAAGATTTGAGAAAGAAAATAAACATAAATAAAAGGGAGGAGATGGGCATAGAATCAGCAAGATTTCATCGCTAAAGTACAAAGAATATCTCATCTACGTATGTAAATATATGCTAATACAGACGACGCTTAGGAGACAAAGACTGATCGTTTAAAATACTCTAATAAATGTATTTCCTTTGCTTCTGAGGAAACAGAAACTTTAAGAAATATTTTTATTCATAAGGATAATGCATAATATTTTGCTCAAGTATCTTCATATGCATGGCGTCATATTGTGTTTTATTTTTAAAAGTGCATAAAGGGTCGGAAAAACATAGCAGAGTACTTTAAGCAAAATACAGTTAAAAACTGGGTCTCGAAATTTTTGATAAATATGCATTGCTGCGTGTGAGATAAGCAATAACTTGCACGGGGGCAAGATAGGTAAGGGCAACCCAGCTCATACGATAAACTATGAAAATAAAAACACATGTACTTTAAAAAGAAAATGTTGCGAAGAAACTGACTAGCTTATTTTTCTAGAAAATCATAAATAAATACATAAAGTAGCATATTGACAATGTTTCACACGTCATGAAAAATAAACATGGTTAACGAGGAATGTGAAATGGTTGGTAATTGTTATGTTTTCAGGATTGCTAAGAAAAAATTTAATTCAATGATAGCTGTTGCCGAAAAATGCTTTATATATAGTCTAAGAAAGAAAAACTGTATTATTATTATTATTTTTAAATTCCATAATGGTCTCGTCCCAATACACAAATGTTTATGGTTGACTGTAATCTGTTTTGAAAAATATGCTTGACCATCCCTTATTAACGCACGAACTGAACGATAAAAAAAGCATGGTGCAAAGTAAAACAGAAACACTGAAAGTGATCCAATTCATAGTTCTAAATCTGTAAGTAAAAAACATCCATAGCAGCTAGCGTCCAGTCTTGACAATAATGTGAACTCTGACATTTTGAATTTAATTTATGTTTTTCGAAATCATGAATTCCGGCACGACCCTACTAGTTATACTTCTTGTTATGGCTCCTAGCGAAATCATAATTGAGAAGAACTTAATTTGAATTCAATATGTCAAAATTCAAACTGATGCCAGGGGTTGCATGTTAGAAGTTGAGACTAATGTTGTGTGCTGAATGCTAGATATTAAGTGCATGATATTAGATTCCATGTGCTGGATTTTATACTTTGGTCTAAGGATGATTGAGAGGGGTTGTCACATAAATGAAGTCTATCCCGGGGGGGGGGTCAAAAACGAGAACGAGTAACAGGAAGAATCTGTTCCCGTCACCGCCTAGGAGGAGCAACCTCGAGCGGAGGCTGGCGGACCTCAAAAAGTATAGAAAATAAACTACAGTCAAGAGAAAAAAAAATAGCAAGTGTTATTGAAAAAAAAGAAGAGAAGTATCTTCGAAATTAACAGCTGGCAAATCTTTTTAGATATATTTCATAGATATATTTAAGACAAACAAAGCCAATACACATTTCATTTCATATGCAGCAGTTTTATCGTTATTTACTCAAAATATTAAAAAAAAATTAAAGCCGAAGTTGACGCTCTGCAATGTTAACGTAAAAGAACAATTCTTAACTAATCAAGATGAGCGAAATATAAAATTTGTTGGAGCGGTCTTATCTTCCAAAGAGAATTCTTATCAACAATTTATAGTGGTGCAGTTAGCAAGAAAAAAATGTCCTATAATTCTGAGAAACTATACATGCGTGTTTCTTGCGTTAACCAAACGGTAGGTGTACACTGTAACAATGTGTCTTAAGTATATATTTCAAACATAGATTTTAGCATTTCTTTCAGCAGATTGTTACTACTCTAAATTTTTTACTAAATTTCTTCACTTTTTTTGTCCTCCTTGTCATCAGTACAAAATTTTAAAATCATGATTCTGGCAAAAGCATTGCTGTGTTAATAAATTGACTTTTTATCTAAGCTAATATATTTACCGAATAAGTAACATATGCACTTATTTCTATTGACGTGTGACCTTCATTAGCTCTGAGGTATACATTTTAAATATTTATTATTGAAAGTATTCAAAAATAGAACTTAAAAGAAAAATCCAAGAGCGTAAAAAATGAATACGAATTGCATAATAATAATCTAAAGTAATATATTTTTAACTGTGAAAAATACTTAAATGCAATACTCTCATTAAAAGTATCTTATTAAAAACAACTTCATGCAAATTGTTAAATGTAACACATCAATACCTTAATGAGGAGTATAAACTTTGACAAATGATAAAATAAAGATTTTTGAAGCTGGAGTGTCATGTCAACTATTAAAGGGAATTCATGAATAAATTAGAAGAACGCGTGTGATGCGCTGCTTAAAAGTCTTTTAGTAACTGATTTCGTTTGTTTTTTTTGTATTTCTGGGAAGTGCTTTCGTATGTTTGTTATTTGCATAAAATAACAAAACATAGAAACGGAAAAGGGCGGCATATATTTTCAGAAACACGTCTAATGAGTCATTAATTTATCATGATTCGAATTTTTCAAACAGATAGAACATCTTTACAAAGGTTATGATTTGTGTGTGATTTTAACAAATTTTTGTAAATTATTTAACGATAAGTTTATCAGTTGCAATTACCTTGAAATCATCAATGTATCTTAATAGTAACTATAGTTGAAAATAGCGTTGGTTTGGGTAAGTGGGCCACTGGGGTAAGTGGACAACCCCCTTTAAAACTGAAATGCGCGTATGGTTTTTATAATTTTTTGTACTGGTCAAATTCGATCACAGTGATTGCTTTTGCATATATTTGAGATTCATGAAAAAAAAATTTGGGTCATATAATTTATTTCAAATAAGTTTCCATTTTTTTTTTTTTCTTTTTTTTTTTTTTTTTTTTTTTGCGAGTTCAAGCAACATTTTTTAAAGAAGTGTTTCAATGTTAGTTTTTATTAGTTTTTCTATGTTCATCAAGTTTTCTTGTAGGGTTTAACCTAAAGTATACAGTGCAATAAGAATTTTTATGGAAAGTATTATTAATATGTGTTTGAGGGGAGGGGGACCACTTACCCCGTAGTTTTTCTCTATTAGTGTAAGTGGGTCCCCTCACTATGGTGTAAGTGGGCCCCCTCATAATAATTATGATTTCAAAATGAAAAGCAGTTTTGATAAAGCAATTTCTACGATGAAATGAAAGATAATTATGGAGACCTAGAAGAAATTCATGGTTCAGCTACAAAAACTGTAAAAGCTGGTAACTATGTATTTGTAAAAAGTGTATCAAAGAAAACCATAAAGTATTATAAAGGACTATTTTTAAAATATGATACAAATGAAAAAAAAATACTTCAAAATTTAATAGAAATAGCTACACATTTTATTATTTAAATGTAAATGATGTTTGAATTGTAACTGAGGATGAAATGATAATGTTTCTCCCTCAGCAAACTTCAAATAGACGCTGCCATTAAGTGCTTCCATTTTTTTTCAACCTATATATTTTTTCTTATTTTACCAAAATTGATCTTAATCGATTCTATTATGTTTATTCAACACTAATTTATATGTAAAAGCAAAAAATATGCCTAACGGCTTTTAATGAATTTCACAGACACAATTGTTTTGTATTCCGCTTTATACTTTTCTGTCATACACATTTGAATGTAAGTAGGGGAAGACCGCCTATATTGGACCACTGCTTAAATTGGACCTCGGTCTTAAAATCTAGTACAGAGATCTGTGATACACTTTAACAGTAGAAATATTAAGTTTTAGGAATAAAATCAATGTGTATGAAGTTTCACCAGCCTTCGAACTGTTTAGCGTGAGTTACGGCTTGATTTGTGTTGAAAACGTGCGAAATCTTATTTTGCGGACTTGTTTCTAGAAAGATAACTCAAAAACTTGTGAATTGCGGTAAAATGCTGTTACAGTGTTAAAATCTGTGTTTAATAAGGATTGCATCGATGTATTTATATGCGCGATTGTGACAATTTTTGACAGAGCAATGAGCTGAAGAATAAAAAAAGGCGTGTTTTCCTTTATTGGACCGAAAAAATTTTCCTATATTGGACCGGTGGTCCAATTTAAGAATATAATTTTAAACAAGACTTTTTATTAATCGTAACATAAAATACGTGACTCGTCTTCTTTAATAGCGTAGTTAAAATTATTTTAAGCATACTTTAACACCTATTCACGATATTCATTTAAACTTTTTTATCAAGCACATTTTTTGCAAGCTGAAGCTACAACTTCTTAAAATGAATGGTTTTTTTTTCTCTTCATCCATTTAGCTGCAGTTTTAGGTTATTAAACATAGTTATTACCTTAAATAAAATTTATGCTGGTTTACCGAGAGAAAAATATGAAATTCTTTGATATTTTTGAAACGATTTTAAAAGGAAACCATGTATATGCTACTAAAATATTCAATATAGATGAAGCCGGTGTTTTCACTGTCTAAAAGCCCCAAAATATATTGACGTATAGAGATAAACACCAGGTTGGAGCAGTAATGAGAGGTGAACGTGGTAGAAACACACTGGTTATTTGCTTCATGAGTGCAACAGAATTGCAAGCTCCCCATGCTTATTTTCAAAAGATTACGTTCCATGTATGAACTTATTGTGAAAGCTTCCCTGGTAAACAATATGCTTGTTCAAAAAAAAGGTTGGATCACAAACGATAATTCACACAATTGATTCAACATTTCACCAAAACTGTTAAGCCAAGCAATGTGAAAAGAATGCCCTTCTATTAATGGATAGGCACAGCACTTACATAAAGAACATTGATGCAATAAACTTGGCTAATGAGTGAGATATAATAATGCTTTCTTTTTAAGCATATCATGCACGTAGATGTGGTCTTTATTCCCTCTGTCTACATATATTAATCGAGAATGTGATACATGGAGGCGAGAACATCTTCTGCTGCAGCAGAATTAGAAACAAGTAGCCCACTACTCAAAGTGAACAGGTTACATGTTCGGTGTAAGTTGTATACTATGTACAAGAACTAGCTACGACTTAAATTAGTACAAGTTCTTCAGAATCAGCGGATAGTTCTCATCAAAACATGATTGTCAACTCTAACTATGATTTTGTAAAGCCGGCTCACATATCACCTTTGCCTAAAAAATAGAAGGAACAAAAAGGAAGGCTATTTCAGCAATCATTCTAACGCCTTATAAAAGAGGCATAGAACAGAAAAAGTCACACAAGAAGAAGCAAGAAACTGCACAAAACAAATGTTATTGCAATATTTGTCATAGAGATGAAGTGCAAAACATGGTTAAGTAACATGTATTGCCTTCGGCGAGTTTATCAACACTGCCTAAGTGAGGCTGAAGCAAAAGAAATTCTATTGCAAATCCTGGAAAAAAGCTGTGTAGTTCAAATATAAATTATTCTATGATTTCCTGGTACGGTCCAATTTAAGAAGCGCATGGTTCAATTAAGGCGCATATATTCCTAAATTGAACTTTTGTAACTTTTTACAAGATAATTTTTTAAAAAATAATTTTCATATTTTCAGAAAATATAAGCTCCTAGGGTGGTTCCTAATTAAATTTAGCTTACGATGCCCTATTTTGCATTTCTGTTTTGCTTCACATTGAGCGACACAGGCCTCCTGTTCTTAGGGGGTCCAATATAGGCGGTCTTCCCCTAGTATCTCGTAAGTATCTCGTTAATGGATATATTTATAAAAAAGTATTTCCTACTAAAATGTTACATACTTTATCAGGTAGGACATGCAAATCCCTTTTTTTAGATATGCTCATTTTAAATATAAATAAATAAGGGGTGGCCCACTTATCCCTTCCTAGGGGGTAAGTAGGCCGCTTGCTCTTCTACATGACTTCGGAACAAACATCTTGTACAAAGGTCAAAAACATAAGTACGAAAAAAATCTACATTTTAGTACACACAGAAGTACATAGAGGATTATTTATTTCAAGATTTATCGAGAAAAAAGCCATTACAAGGACCAAATTATGAGAGTAGAGAGCTGATAAAGTCTCGCCGATTTTGCACCGTTCTGTCAAAAGATCCAACTGCTAGCAAACTGAGAGTTACGAAGGAAGAGTTGGAAGTTATTTTTTGACCTTTTAACATTTGTATTGCCTTTTTTACGCTCTTTCAGTTTCCCATGCAAGGTAGAGCGATTAAAAAAAAAAAAAAAGCTCAGTGCTGACAGCTTAGTATGTCTTTTACGGTGCACAAAGCTTTAAAATGCTTCAGTATTTACTTTCCCATGTTGAAGCATCTCACAATCTAATCCATCAAAGTAGTGAAAAACACTTGTAACTGCAGACAAATCTGAATCTTAGTAAAAGTTGGTGTTTGTTAAATCTATTACACAGCAGAGCTCCTAAATCAAACTTCAACTCTTTTTTAGGGTTTTATTTGCCATGTTTTATAAGACCTTGAGCTTCATTAAGAGTTAGTGCATAATTAAATACAAGCCAAAGCACATAATGCGTCTAAGTGAAGAGAATCACCTCCGCTAAGCTGGTGAAGAGTTTTGTGCTAATGAGTGCAATAAAATGGAGAAGTGATTAAATGCTGCTTCATTGGATTCTTTCTGTTGAGCCACGTTGCAACTCCCTTAAATGTAATTAAGATTGCTTCAACAGCACGGCATTAAAGGCTCGTTACATATTTTTGCTAAAAAATGAAGATGCTTCTTAATGAGCATAATGAATTTTCTGGCATTTTAAAGTGGGGATGGTATGCTGTAGACAACTGAATCAGCTATGAATATGAAGGGTAATTTTAATGTTTCTGGCAGAGTTTCTTAAATGTAGGACATTAGAAAACCTTGCTATTACAACATTAGCATAAACTAAATCGCAAATTACAACATGTTTTCAATAGGTAATAGGTTTTCGTTATAAATTTCGACTCAAGAAGATATTCTAAACAATGCAGTGGAGTGCATTAACACATTATGGGTTAGTGCCGTTTTTTTAACATAGCCAAGAAATGCTTAATATTGAGGAACACGTGTAATGTATCCCCTGTATTACTTTTGAACATGTTACAAATTAAAATTTAGACTTTGTAAAAGTAGCAATTATTCTTTGAGAAAAACCTGGCAATTTAATATTTCATGATTAATATGTGTGTTAAAATGTACCATATAATATTTAATATTTAAGCCTAGAATCGATCATAATAGATAAACGTATTATTTGCCTCCCAGTCTGTAGAAGTTATCAACCTTCAGACAGATTAAGTTAAGAAAATTTTTCCTTGTCGGTTTAAAGCCACTTTTTCGAAAAAAGAAACAATTAAGATCCTCTTATTCCTCCCCCTAATTTAAAATTATGCTTAATATAAATGTAAAATAAAAAGAAACATAAAATATGATTTAAAAAGGAAAATTTAAAGAAAAATGTATGCAATGAAGATAGATGCTTTTTTTGTCCATATCACTACACCAAACAAGGGCGAATGTTATAGTGTAAATAATAGTTTCGAAAACATTTAACACACATTTTATTTCCTCCTTTTAATGATTTTTGCTGAAGTTTTAAATTAGTGAAAATGTTTCATATCCTGCAAGTGTAAAAGTTAGACCTTTTGAAACTAGTAAATATTTATTAGCAAGTTTTCAAAAGTCTTTAAAACTATGAGCAACACTGATGTGGTTTAAAAAAATAGTTCGGAATACATTTTTTAAATATCAGGCTTTTAATGAAAAACAGCCATTTAATATAATTTTAGAAACTGTGAGATTATACTCATTACAAGGAAATTAATTGACTTCTATACTTGAATTTTACATCATAATTTTTGGCACAAAATATGTGAATGGTTAATTTCTTGGTTTGAGAACAAAGTGTACATTATTTTAGATATTTTTAAGGATGGATTTTATGTTTACTGGACTTGGAAATAGAAATCATATTTTCATTTTAGTACTTTTGATGTGTGTGTGTGTGCGTGTGCGTGTGTGTGTGTGTGTGTGTGTGTGTGTGTGTGTGTGTGTGTGTGTGTGTGTAGGGTGTTGAACGACATCGACCCCCCAAGTTAAATGGAGGTCGAGGACGTGAGGTCATACTGCAGCACATTTAGCAGGTGGACGGGCAGAACAGCTCCTGGTTGAATTCGAAAATATAACCACAACTGTAATTACAGTTGAAAATTAAATTAATTGCAATTCGTCATTGCTCAAAAAAGGAAAAATAAAGAGAACGAAATCATACACACACAAGCTGATTTTTAAGCATTATGTGGCAGAAACTTTTATTTGTCAAAGAAAACAGAAATAAAGAAGTTTACTTAATGTCTCCTTAGGGCGCTTTTCCACTTGACGACACGACAACGACGAAAGTCGGACGGTAATATTGCAACGATAAGTACGGTGTCGTATCGTCTATAGCACTGCTTTTCCACTCAAACGATATCGTTTCCCCGAAAGGGTCATTTTCCACCGCATTTCATTTCGAAACAGCACTGTGTTCGCACGTATATTATTATAGCTGCTCAATTTAACAGATTACGACTACTATATTTGCTTTACCTCATGAGAAAAAGAAAACAAATTAAGAGGCGGTATTGGGTGCACGATATTTTTAAAGAAAGTTACATTGTAGGCGAGTTTTATACACTTTTCAAGAAATTGCGAAAAGATTTTAGGTGATTTTAAATATTTTTACTAAATTTACAAAGAATAGTAAAAATTTAAAATCTGGACAAGGTTATTTAACACAAGTAGTTTAATCTAAAGTGTATAATATATTTTTATAGTTACGAACAATGCTCTTTGAACTTACCTGTTTCTTTCTTGTCTGTAGAAGTTTTGCCGTCATATTCCTCATCTAAAAATCTAAAAACTTCTTCCCGGGCTTTTTCCCTGTGAATTTTGTTTTTGTATAAAATATTTCGCTTATCCCATAGACACGGTCACTGCTCAATTAATTCACACAAAACAGACACGTCAAACTTGAATGCCATGACTACTCTGTTGCTCATCGAAGAAAGTTCAGAATGAAAATTTAATCTTTTTTGAAGCATTAAAAATCGTCTGCGCTACAATTAATAAAACAAAGTATAAAATAAAATGATTCAAATCTTTTATTGCTACATCTTTTATCAATCGTCTGCAAATTGAAGCTTATATTTTATTAATGCAGAGATGTCGAATTTAAACGTCATTGCTTTCGTTCGAAGAAAGTAAACAGATGGATGAATATCGTCTCGATTTTAAAGGCGAGACGGATGCCATCCGACACGAAAGGGACGACAAGCGACAGCGTTCGGTCGGAGACGGCACAATCGTCCTAGAATCGGGAGATGGAAAAGCGCATAGCATGCATTTTGCGTGCTCCAATGTCGGAGGACGACAATCGCTTACGATTTATCGTTGCCGCGTCGGTAAGTGGAAAAGCGCCCTTACCCTTTCGATCGTTAGAATTTCTTTGCTTGAGCTGCGACGCGGGGATAAGAATCAAGGAACTTAATAGCGTAAGAAATCCTTGTCCATTATAATATCAAGCTTTACAGATGAAAACATGAATGACTATGATGAAAACAAGTGCATCATGCATGCCTTCAGATGAAAACATGTAATAGCAAAAGAAATCCTTAAAAATTATAATATCAAGCCTTTCATATGAAAATATGCATGCCTATAACATTTAGACAAACTATCTATTCTTTTTTAAATGAAGATAATAATAATTTCTTTTGATAAAATGCAGAACAAATTTAGCCGCTACAAAGTTTCTGTTTTAACTATTTCGAAGGGTACCTCTACATCTGTAATTGTTTTCAATGCGTCTTAAAAAGAAGGATCTAAAGCAAAAAGTATACATAGTTTATAGGTAAAAATGGTCTAACAAGAATCAAATGTTTACAGCACAAAAGCAGAAAGAATGTGAAATATTATTTTTATATAAGAGAAGAGACGTCGTGGGTTTTGTCTCGGCATTTATTTATCTTTTTTGCATGGATCGTGTCATATTCGTGAATGTAAATTCTGAAAAAATTTTACTTTTATTTCCCACATTAAATTTTTTTTCAACAAAACAAAGGAGAACTAAATTTTTTTATAAAAAATTAGG